>JAXGGA010011486.1:0-42268 GCA_038373865.1 Uloborus plumipes | reverse complement strand
AGCATCCATACTTAAGAGCAGTGGTGAATCCAAAAGAGGATCTATGATACTGCATCACCTTCTCCACGCCTAAACTAGAGCCCTTGATTGCCAACAAGTAGAACTTTAGAATTTTAAATTTCAAAAATAAATAAATAAATAAATAAATAAATAAATAAAATAAAAAAATAAATAAAAAAAAATAAATAAATAATAAAACAGGAGAGTGCATACTGTCGTCTTTACATAGTTAAAGATCGTCTAAAACTGCGTTCTTAGGACATAAGTTTCAAAAAAAAAAAAAAAAAAGTCCGTGAAAGAGTTTGAACATTTCCCCTCGTCATCAGAGATAAATTACATTTGCATTTTATAAGCTTAAATTTCAAAAAGATTCCGGGGAAGTGCACCTTCTCCTCACACACATCATAAAAAATCGTTTAAAATGTCGTTTTTGAAACTTCAATTTCGAAAATTTGGGGGGAGAGTCTTTGAACTCAAATTCCTTTTCTAATATTATCAAATATGTGGCTTTATAATTGCGGTTCTATAACCTCCATTTTCCGATTTCGAGTACCTAACACCATCACTTTCCTTAAAATTGTATTTACGCATTGCAATCCGGACTCTACGTCATTTCTTTGTCAGCACTTATCAGAAATTTCAACCGATCTATTAAAGAAAAACAGAAACTAGAAAGGGAAAACCGTTCGCTTTTTCCTTTGAGTTTAAAATTAAGAAAATGCCATTTTGAACCACCACTTTCCAAGATGATTAACAAAAGTACGAATTACTTACAAAACCACTTAAGTATTAAACGCAATCAAGAGGAAATTAAAATTACGATTTACGATGTTAAAACCCATAAGAAAACTAATTTCATTCTTCAACTAACATCAAAAAAAGCAATTTCAAATTTTTTCTCATCTAAAGAACAGTTAAAATAAGAATAGTTTACAAACAAGTCCATAACTTATGTTAAGAAATAAAATGTTACGTGCTAAGGAAACATTTAAGCACTGTACATGTATTCTTTCGTTTTCTAAGTTATTACATGCTGAGGTTAGCGCACAATATTTAAGACTGCAAAAAGTAACAACTCAAAGTTTATTTTAAGTGGAATGACATATAAGAAAGAAACATACTTAAAAACATAGTACAGATACATATAGATAAATAAATATACACGTGTGCTTGAGGGGGGAGGGAGCGTCAGGGTTTACGTAGGAGGGGGTGTTAAGAAAGCTAGGGTTCACTCTCCAATAAGTCAGTATATTACCAATTATCTGGACATCGATTCACCGGATGTCCGATAAATTGGATCAATTATGAACTATGCAGGGGAAAAGGGGGAGGGCACAGACATGATAAAAAAACACAGCAAAAATAGCATTAATTCACTAATATGTCTATGAAAAATGCAATTGCTTAATCCAGGATTCTTTTGTTAAAAACATAATGTGAAAAAACTAATTAATTTTTTATTTTATCCAAAACGAAACCTTTCTTTTTACATCCTAATAACATGTTTTTGAACTGTTTCAAAATATTACAAAAAAAAAAAAAAAAAACTTATTTGTGAACTGCATGGATAGATCAATTCAGATTGGTTTCATAGGTTTTAGTAATGAAGTGAACCTGGACGTATGATTAAAATAAATAGGTAGTAAAAGCTACTATAAACTGTTATATTAGAAAAATATTTGAGTGTACTCGGTGTTAAACAAGAAAATAAAAAAAACTTACTTAGGCTTTCAAAAGCCCACTTTATATGTAGACAACTGAAGATGTTTTTAAAATACTGCAAAGTAAAAAAAATATTTTTGAAAATCCCTCAAAAATTCTAGTATACGAAGGAAAGGTTATTCAATATGGAGACATTTTTGGTCTGAGAAATGGATGATATTTTTGGAAAAATAAAGAGTTGAAAAAAAAATGTTCTCATGTGTCCAATCTATGCATTGTTATAATGTGCTTTTTTATACAATAATTTCTATGCACTCCTGCGAGAGAAAAAAAATCCGTTAATATTCAAAAATTAAATCCAGAACAAGCAGTTTGTAATATGCACTAATACCATTGACTGTCCTGAGCTTTGAAAAAGTGTTTAGAAAGTTATAAAAAAAAAAAAAAAAAAAACAAAGACATTTGGTAAGTTCTTCATAGAACTTGTCTAAAGTATACCGGACTTTAAATGAACTAAGGAATCTATTTATGCTTTTGCTTAAAAACCGAGCATTTAAAAATAAATTACTGCTCGCATTTGAAATTTAAATTAGACAACAAAGAAACAACAAAAACAAGATCTCCACTTTAGAAAAACTTGAAATTTAGGAGCAAAGTGTCTCCAACAAATTGCAAACTATTCTTTAATGACGTCATTAATTCGGTTCAGAGGCCATTAATTTCTTTAACTGCCACGCGTTTATCAAAGACGTTGCAGTCTTTCATCCCGTTTTAATCAATGACGGCGGCTATAGATTTTTGCCTCAAATTCTGAAATACTTTGACTTTAGGACATAATTATTCGAAGAGAAGTTTCGAGGATAGTTAAAATAATCAAAAAGACTAGTGAAAGAAAGTGCTTGATTTTAGAAATCGTGAATCTTAAGAGCTAACTACTTTTATTTTTTGGACATAGAACATTGAATGCTAGAATCGCCACCTGGGTCCCATTAGTAGGCGTTTTAATTCTTTGCGTATGGCAGACAGCATTGCTAAGGAAAAGGATTTTTTTTCTATGCAGACGATAGATTTAGACGTCAAAGCACTTTTTGAATTTCAGATTTTATTTTCGAGACTAAAAATATGCTTCTGAAATTACGTTTTAGACCATCGATTCTAAACGAGTGGACAGGCGGTCCGGCACTGGTCCGCAGAAAATTTGACCGGTCCTCGTAGATTTTTGCTTGTGCACGTTAAAAAAAATCCTTACTCAAAAAAGAGAGATAAAAAGAAAACCATAATAATAAAAATACCCAATGCAACATTTTTTGCATGATTTTTGTGATTAATTTAAGTAATCTCTTAGAAATTTTCTCTAATGTTTATTACCTACTTATGTAAAAGTATTATTCTTATCTTAACATATGAACATTTTTGTAACAGTACTTTAATACAAAGTAAAGTTTTATATATGTATTTATTTATTCAATTTTTATCAATACAGCTTTAAAACAAAACGAGAAGAGAAACAAAAAAAACTTTGGCTGCCTGCATTTTTTTCCCACAAGGTCTTAACGTTCCCTTGAACGTTTACAACCCCTGGAACAAAAAATGCTTTTTTTTAAAACTTCAATAATATTTTGAGGCGAACTTAATTTTTTGAAGAAGGCTATAATACGAAATAATTTATCACGTAATAATTCATCAATTTTACATTTTATTCCGAAAACAACCAATTGCTGCTTTTGTGTGTGTGTGTGTGTGTTGTGCGGGATCTTCTCTTCTCTTTACGACAGCTCTATAACCAATAAAAAAGATTTCCTAGTTTTCCAGTACATGAAGGTAACTGCAAAATACAATGTTCTCAGATAGAAAGGGGGAAAAATTACGTTACACTGCACAATGATCCAATAAACCTGAACGCAACTCTTGAAATTGTTCGAACATTTCGGTTGAAGAAGGGACACGTTGTATTATTTTTTCGAGCACTTGATATTATTTTTTTCTCCTCAAAAAATCTAGTGTGTCTCTTGAGTTCTTACACCGGTCTAATATCATCCGGGTAGTGAAAAAATAACTGGAACCCATAAGCGTCAAGTGATTGTCACAAGAAATATAAATCGGCCTCGTCAATCATCGGGGACACGTGACTTCTGGCAAAGATGCATTTGATGGAGAAAGTGATTCACAGAAAGAAGTTAGGAATGAGAGAAGGATAAAGCAGTTGTTCACAAATTGGTCAGTACTATAAATAATAGATTTTGTTTACAGTATACACTGAAGTGACAAAAGTCATGGGATAGCAATATGCAAATTTTCAGATGGCAGTAGCATCGCATAGAACAGGTATAAATGCGCAGTGCTTTTACAGAGCTTTCATTTCTGTTCAAGTTATTCATGTGAAGAGGTTTTAACGTGATGATGACCGCACGACGTGAATTAACAGACTTTGAACGCGGAATGTTAGTTGGAGCTAGACGCATGGGTCATGCCATTTCGGAAATCGTTAGAGAATTCAACATTCCCAGATCCACTGTGTCAAGAGTGTGCCGAGAGTATGAAATTTCAGGCATAACATCCCACCATGGACAGCGCAGTGGTCGACCGCCTGCACTTAAAGATCGAGACCGGCGACGTCTGCAAAGAGTCGTAAATTCTAACAGACAAGCAACACTGCGTCAAATCACCGTAGAAATCAATGTGGGACGTACAATGGACGTGTCTGCTAGAACTGTGCGGAGAAATTTGGATTTCTTGGGCTATTCCAGCAGAAGACCGACTCGAGTGCCTTTACTGACAGAACGACATCGCTTGCAGCGACTCTCGTGGGCACGTGAGCATATCGGTTGGTCCCTAGATGAATGGAAAACCGTGGCCTGGTCCGATGAGTCACGATTTCAGCTGGTAAGAGCCGATGGTAGGGTTCGAGTGTGGCGCAGACCCCACGAAGCCATGGACCCAAACTGTCAGCAAGGCACTGTTCAAGCTGGTGGTGGCTCCGTAATGGTGTGGGCTGTTTTTTCATGGCATGGACTTGGTCCTCTAGTGCGACTGGACCGAACATTGACTGGAAATGCTTATGTGCAGCTACTCGGAGATCACTTGCAGCCATTCATGGACTTCATGTACCCAAACAACGATGGGATTTTTATGGATGACAATGCGCCATGTCACCGGGCCACAACTGTTCGCAATTGGTTTGAAGAAAATTCTGGACAATTCCAACGAATGGTTTGGCCACCTAGATCGCCCGACATGAATCCCATTGAGCATTTATGGGACACCATCGAGAGGTCTGTTCGTGCCCAAAATCCTGCCCCATCAACGCTTTCACAATTATGGACGTCTATCGAGACAGCATGGCTCAATATTCCTGCAGAAGACTTCCAACGACTTGTTGAGTCCATGCCACGTCGAGTTGTTGCACTTCGCCGGGCAAAAGGAGGGCCGACACGATATTAAGAGGTATCCCATGACTTTTGTCACTTCAGTGTAATACATCTAATTTTACAGTAATAAACTAAAATTGCTAATCTACAGTAATAAACTGTAAAATTACCAGTTTCAGTTTATTACGGTGCATTTTACAGTTTTAAACTGGAACTTCTGCTGCCAGCATTATACTGTTGTTTTTGCAGTATAATTCTGTTAATTTTACGGTAATATTGCTAATTTATACAGCAATAAACTGTAAAATGGCTAGTTTTACAGTTTATTACTGTCCCAAGTAGCATCAACTGATCGGAATTTAAACGGCCGATCATCGAACTCCTCGTAAACTGATCCCGTAACCCACGATGACATCGTTCCGATCAGTATCCGAGCACGGTTTTTGATGAGCTACATGTCATCGCTTCAGCGATATCCTTCCGATCATCTTTCCCGATGAAAATAAGCCGAGCATCCAAAATTGATCCTAAATTCATCGGCACGGGACTGCACTGCTCGTAAATTGCTCCAAATCTCATCGCATTTCGATCATAACTCATCGGATTTTGCTGCTCGGATTCTGTTTGGCCGATGAGACATATTGGAGCAATTCCCGATGAGAACTCATCGAATCCGATCATCGGCCGATGAGAATTTCATCGGGTTTCGATGAATGACCGATCATCGGCCGATGAGATTACGCTGCTAGGGGTGCTTTTAGTTTTCAAATGGAGCCTTTGCTGCCAGTATTATACTGTAAAAACAACAGCTTATTTTTTAGTGTACTCGTCAAGACGATTTGATATAAATGCTAATGGAAGCAAGCACAAAGACACGTATATCCACAACGTTTCTACGGGCAGGGCGAATTGGCGGATACAAGGGGAGGTTCATGGGAGTAATGATCCATCCGTTAAAGCATTGACAGTATTATCTATGTATTATTAATGTATATGGTCACACATTTTAGTAATCACATTCAAGATAAACAGATGTAAAATATCAAGCAAATATATTATCACTCATTGTGTTGAAATAGTTTATGAATAAAATGTAAATGTATGCCGTAATCTTTCTAATTTTCTAATTATTTGTTTAAGTAAATCTTTCTGTCATAACACTTTTTTATTGTTACTTAAAAGTAATTAATAAAGTTTATGCCATAAAATTTTGTGTACCTCATTTTTGAATTTGGTTGGGGGGGGGGGGGCAACAAGTGCACCCATTCCTTCCCTTTCCTTTGTGCACGCCGTCTTTTAAATAATTATAAGATTTATTCACCAATTTAAAATTTTTACATAAAGTCTACCTAATCAAAAATCTTACGAATTCCTTAAGATCACATTGATTTAAAAATACAATTTCTAAAAGATAATTAAAGAGAAGAGAAGAGCAAAAGTATCGTTACTAAGTTCTTGTTGCCAAAACAAAAGGATGAAGAAGCAAGTTTCGTACAAACAAAAGACTACATTACCGTTTGAACGATATTAATTCTTTTCAATGACAGAGGTCATAAAATATTCCGCTTCAAGTCGTGAAATCGGATTCTCTTCATATTGATTCATTCTCTTTATTTTCAGCGACAGAAAGGATATAATAAAGAAATGTCAAACGATATTTGCGATTAATTTTACTCACTGAATGAACTTTTGAGGGTTGAATATTTGAAAATTCATGGGAAACTCACTTGCGTTATACAATAGTTTAATATAGCAATTAAAAGCAACTACAAATAATAATATAATGTTAGCTTTGTAACTGAACATCATTTTTGTTCATATTTTTAACTTCCTAATTTAACGAAAACACCAGAAAGTCTAGAAGCACATTTTTGAACAATAATCACGATGAAAAAGTCAAACCTTTTACATAAAAATGTATTTTTTTTTGCTCTGCAGCATTACTTTTTATTTCAAAAATAAGTAAATAAATAAATAAAATAAAATAAAATAAAATAAAATGTACGCTAACAAAGTAACGACATTATAAATGAAAATAGTCGAGTCGCGATAACTCGAAGTCCCAAGGGACTGGCTAAAAGCTTTGAGTTATCGGTAGTTCGAGTTATAGAAAGCTCTCGACAGCCTTCACAAGAGTTTGGGACCCAATGGAAACTTTAAGATAGAGGAACAATCGAGTTATAAGGCTTCGAGTTATCAAGAATCGACTGCATAAAACGATTTTATTCGATAAAATTAAATACTTATGCATATTGAGTACATTAATTAGTGAAAGTGTTAGTACTTACCCTTGACAGAGTGATATTGTGGAACTCCCAGCATTCTCTTTCACCTCCCTGAAAAACAAAACATCGATATAAGTTCAAGGCATACGAGTTCAACAGACGAATTTCATTACATACAAATTTATAAAAATCATAGCAAAACATATACAGTGGTATAAAGTTCTTTTAAGCTACCCCAAAATAACTCGAGTCATCCAGACCGATTGTTGGGACTTGGGAGAACAGTAAACTCCTCATAGATGGTCTGCAGTGTAAAAAATGAATGTTGTTTTTACAGTATGACACAGCTAACTTTATAGTAATTCACTGTAAAAATTGCTAATTTTACAGTAATAAAACTGTAAAATTTCTACTTTTACACTACTAAACTGTAAATGGCTAATTTTACAGAAATAAACTGCAAAATTGCTAATTTTACAGTTATTATTGTGCATTTTACAATTTTAAACTGGAACCTCTGCTGCCAGTACTATACTGTTGTGTTTAAAGTATAACACAGCTAAATTTTACGGCAATAAACTGTAAAATTTCTAACTTTACAGTAAGGAACTGAAAATTACTAGTTTTACAGTTTATTACAGTGCATTTTATAGTTTTAAATTGGAACCTCCGCTGCCAGTATTTTACTGTAAAAACAACAGTTCATTTTTTGAAGTGCATACAAATTTATAAAAATTATAGTGAAACATATGCAGTCCCAAGTAGCACACTTCGTTTTTTAAAGGTTGTAAAATGGTTATTAACGTTGTAACAACCGCTTAAAAACGTATATAAAACGTTTAAAGGTTATTTGTGCTACTTGGGATGGTACAAAGCTCTTTTTAGCTATCCCAAAATAACTCAAGTCACCGAGACAGATTTTTGGGAAAACACAGACTCCTGCGTCGATGGTCTGGTTTTGAATTCAGGCAAAGCAGACATTTTTTGATTGTATACTGCCGTGCTCAAAAGTGGTATCTGCGGTCGAGTTCAAACTGAGGTAAAACTTTTTAAAGTTTTGCACCACCATGTATTTGATCCAGATGAAACTTTTTCAGAATTTTTTAAAAAAATATTTCCCTTTCTCAAACGACCATACAACTTTGTATTTACCGTATTTTTCGCCGTATAAAACGCACTTTTTCTCCCCAAAATCGGGGGGGGGGGGAGGTGCCTGCGTCTTATACGGCAAATATAAAAGACCACCATTCATAATCTTTTTTTCTAGATTTGCCTCATTTAAAATTGGGTGCGTCTTATATGCCGGTGCGTCTTATACGGCGAAAAATACGTCACAAAGAGCCACCTGGGGGCGAAAACTCAATTTTGTTAAAAAGTGCGGATACGACTTTTGTGCTTAGCACGGCAGTATAGCACTTATTAGGGTACCATAATATTAAAAATATTTTTATGAGTAGCAATCGAAAGAGCATTGCAAAATATGCTTCTGGACGCATTCATTTTTGCCCTCGTGACCCCCTTATCGAAATAGGAGGTATTAAAATTGGTTGAAATTTAATAGAAAAGTCGTTAAAAAAAAGCCCGCACGTACACACAAACACACACAAAGCCTGAAATTTTCCAAGCAAATTTTCATAAATTGCTATTTCCCAAGTTATGAATTGATATTTGGTGAACACAAAACCAATAATGCACTTCATCTAAAAAAAATAACCACAACTTGGTAAAAACGACCCACTACATATAAACAATATTATAAATTTTTTAGAGCGGTCGTAAAAATATCGAACACAATTATTAAAATTTTGCACCAATAAAACCGCACACAAAATATTATCGTCTGAAAGCAACGACCAATGAAAATTCATCGAAAATTATTTCGAAACATAGAGTAACAGCATAAAATTCTATTCCAAAAGAACGACCATAATTGAAATAAAAGTTACGTTGAAGGTTTATGTTATGGAATTTCATTTACTTTTATGGCAATATGAAAAAACAAAATTTTTACTGCCAAGATTGCATTTATGATTGAAAAAGATTTCAGTGGAATAGTTTGACGAGAGCAGCAAATGGAGAATAAAATGCGGAGTTCATAAAACTGTTTATTAATAATACCAAATTGTTTCCTTCTAAAAAGAATAATAAATTATGCTTCTTTCTGAAAGCAATAACCAATGATATGAATTATAAATATGTTTTGTTACTAAATATGCATTGTGAATAACTAAATATACTTATTAATTGCCCAAATTTCGCATGAAATGGCAAATATAGTTTTAATGAAAATGTTAGGAACATCCAAGTAATTACGTGATTTCCAGAAATTTCCTTTTAATCAAAATATAATAGCATCTTTAGTTGACGTTTTGTAGTTTCTAGTAGTGAAGAAGCATTTTGCGCAGAAATATGCATTCTAACCATCGTAATGTCAATATTTGGAAAGAGAAAATGCAGATAAAAATGTGTGACTAGTTAAATAGCTATCATTGCACCATTTTATAGGTAACTTAACATTTTAACATTCAAATAATTTTATTTTCTCCAATCGATAGTAGCATTTTTAAATCGATTAGCGAATGTAAGAGCACGTGTGGTTTTCATTGTATCACGAATTTTCTTCCCAAATTAAATCCTTTCGTAAATTTTCGTAAGTCTGTAATTCCTTAAAAACTGACACTAAACTCTTGATTTTTTCTTGTTTTCATTACTTAATTTTATTTTATCATTATTATTATTATTTTGAATTTATTAACCTTTAAAGAAACACTGTTTTTAACAAAAGTACCTTACGGTTTTTTAAGCGAAGTTTCGCTGAACTAGATTTCTCTGCAAATTATAATGTAAATAGAGATCTAGGTAGGTCGAAGATGCATGTAATTCGAGAAGCTTTTTCCAAAACGATAACTTTTCTCTGCTAAACAGTCAGCATGTTCTAAGCGACGTCATATCGTAGAGTAACTAAGGGATGTTTATAAATGTCACTTTTTTTTTTCAATTTTGATCAGCCCTTGTCACAATATGTCACACTTCATCTTACCCTTCCCCTCTCCTTGTAATATGTCACGCTATATTACATACGCGTATTGTTGTAAAAATGCTTTTATTACTACCAAATAGTGTGAGGTCCCACTTATTGTTACCTGCTTCTTCCCCCTTATCACACTCACAATTTCAGGAACCACAGCTCAAAGCGTGACATCATTTCCAGAAGACATTCTGCTGTGATTGTCAGGGTAATTGCTCAGGGTATCAAAGGGTCAAGTAATTTTCATAGAAACTGGTCAAAAAATAAATAAATAAATAAAAAGTTTTAAAAAATGAATAGAATAAATTAATATTTTTAAAGTTTGGGAAAGGAAATTTTTCGTATGTGACAAAACGTCAGATTAGATTCCTTCTAAATGATATATAGATAGCAGAATTAAAAGTTTCATACAAATAACCATTATTTAAAATAAATAAATAAAAGAATAATGCACTATCTTAGAATCACTATAAAGATTATAGGAATAGCTTTTTTTTTTGGAAAGTACACACACACACCCCTCTCTCTCTCTATATATATATTTATTTATTGGTTTGTGTTTTTTTTTCCTTACAAAAGAGTACATGTTGGAAAAAGAGTACATGTTGGACAAAATTCATCCTAGAACTGGGCATTAATGAGAATTGTTACTTAAAAACTTGTTCCTAATTTATACATGCATAATGTCTGCAATTACAAAAAGTTTACATCTACAAAAGCATTGTTTACCTCATCACTGATGAAAACTCATCAACTTGGCGAGTTTCATTTCATAAAAATTAACAAAAAAGATCAATTCCGTGGTTAAAAAAAAATAAAAATAATAAACAGTAGGACGAACAAAACTTCACAAAGAGCATTTGCATTGTGTCTTCCCAAAGAAAACCATCATTCGAGGATTAAATAAATGACTTCCACACATTTCCGACAGCATAATTATCGCGCACAAGTCTTAACAAATCCCCATGAAAAGGGTAAAACCTCCTCCATTAAAAGAGGGGACTTCAAAGGCAAAGTGGTTCCGCCATTTTCGTCGTTTCCGTTGTAACGTTTCGGCTTCAAAGGTTTTTAAAGCCGAAATAAAATTCGAAATCACAATTAAAAAGATTAATTGCGCGATGGACTTATTCTGAAGCCAAACGCGACGGAAACGCCGCCAGGAAAAGAATTGCATTTGGTAATGAATGCGTTTTGGCGGTTTATGTGCTGTTGAGAGCAGAATACGCATTATGGCTTGAAGTGTTCTAAGAGCCAACGATTTGAAAGCTCTTATTTGATAAGAATTGTTAATTATTAAGATGTATCAACGCCAGAGGAATCAAGATTTAATCTCTGAATGATATCTCTAACGAGCGCTGTGTTAGGCGGAAGATGTATTAGAAGAGCTAATTTTAGAACACTTTTGAAACTTCGAATATTGCCTGACAAGGAAATTAATTTTCGCTCCGATAATTTTGCCTGAGACAAATTTTAAATCACACCGGTAACAAGTTTCTCGCCCACGCAAAATTCAATAAGGTAGGGGAGGGGATGTTGTGTTGACTGTCATTTGTTTGCATTTTGAGTTTATGTGCTTTTAGAACATTCGCGAAATTCCGCAAAATATTTGACTGGGAGTTAAAAAATAATAATAAAAAAGAAAATAAAAATATGAAAAACCCACACGCAAATTATGTGCAGTATTTAATGTGTGACAAATTTTACTTCTTTTAACTTATTGGCGTCTCATTTGAAAAGTTTATCAAAGAAATAGGGCCGGGGGCATGAACGAACCTGGAGGCGAAAAAGCCTACCGAGCCGGTGGCTAGTAGTTTTCATAATTGTAATTAATCAGTTGTCTAAAAGTTAATTTTCAAAATTTTAAAGATTTTTCAAGCAAAATTATTGCATGTAATACATACACCGTTCGCTTCATAATACAAATGCCATAAAAGAAATAAATAAAGCCCTTGATTGATCCAGTTAGTTGGAGTTCTGGTAAATAAGAGTTTGGGTTACTTTCGTGTTATGCAATTTGCAGAGCAAGTTGGGCCCTAACAATGTGAAACTTATTAACACACAAACTCTGTTATCGTTTCGTCTGCCTCTCGTTACTTGGTAACAATTCAACAATGTCAACATCACATGCTAACAAACTTATTACCTCCCGTTGAACCTACTTCTTTCTAACTGTACAAATTCACACAAAACATACCAGTACAATACTATACCTTTTGCGAGGGGATTTTAACAACAGCTCTAGTAGCGTCGAGAGATTCCAGCTCATTTTCACACGTTTTAAATATTTCACTCAAGGCAGAATCCGCAGTTTTTTCACTGAGCATTTTTAAAGAAGAATAGAATTCCCGACGCTCTAATCCACATGGAATCTTTCATAATTATTCTCCGCATAACAACTAAGAGAAACTACACCCTGTTCCAAACGAAGAGGCCCCTGCAACACGTTCTTTCCGAACACAAGAAACACTGTTTCTAGTAACATCATCAATAACACGATGCCCTGAGAAAAAAATCGTTTCGCCGGAAGTAATTCGTCAGAGTGTTATCACTGCAATGCTCAAACCACGAATCGCAAAACGAAGAAATCATTTGATCAGATAAACAAAAAAAGAGCTTGTTTATGAATGAGAGTTATGAAAGGTTTTCATCACCTGGGGTATGGGAAAAGGATAGATCAGAAACTGTTTACATTACAGACTTTATCGGGAAGAAAAATGAAAAGATAGTTCATCTTTCAGAGTCTAGTATAGGTACTGAGATTTCAGGGTTCATTTATTCGTATATTTTTATAACGTGAGTAGCGATAGATTATTTTCATAAAAGTACAATAATTTGAGACGATCTGTACCCATTTTGTTTCCCGGCCAATGTCACTCATTGTTAGAGATAAAATACATGTATCAAACTATAACAGTATTCAACTCGCATTTTTTTGGGGCGTGTTTGTGCAGGTTATTGGCTCTTTGCAGCTGAAATAACACGTCCCAGATTAACTCATTGGTTATCATTTACTCCGGCATTAAAAATGGCTTATTTCCTCCAGACAACATTGATTTTTTATTGTGCTATGAGGTATGATAGCGGACACTTCATATTACACATGAAGTATTTCTTTTAAATATTTTTTTAGTATTGGGGTTCGTAATAATATGTCACACAAACTGAAGTGTTTGCTATACTGGATTAGAAATTATTTGGAGAAAAATGTTCTTAAATCATGCTCTGAGAAACTCCCATGTTCAATATATTTAAAAATCATAAAGAAATAGTATCCCTTTAGGTAATGAAAAACATGGCAGCGGAACTTTATGCCTGAACTAATTGTGGCCAACCTAAGGCCCGCTGGCCATATCCAGCCCGTGAAGCTGATACGTCTGGGCGTTGTTTTGTTCAACATTACAGCTCGAAAATCATCAGAAGTGACAATGTCACCAATTTGGAGCCAAGTATTCAGAAATTAGTTTCCGAAAAACATGCATTTTTTTAAATAATCATCAAATTATGATAACAACAGTTGAAAGGCTCGGGAGATGAAGGGGTTATGTGACAAAACACAAAGTGCGAGTAATTAAAATTCAAAATTTTATTGTTGAGTTGTTGTAGCTTTTTACTTCATTTTACGTAGTAAAGGAAGTATCGTGATCGTGAAAAAAAAAATCTGGTATGGACCCCACACTACTTCCTTTTACGTGTAAATTTCTTAGTAGTTGCCTTAAGTGTTAAAAAAAGTGCTTGGAGTGAGCAAGGTAACAATTCAAATATTTACTCCCCTAATCTACCACGAAACAATGCAAAAAATATTTTACAATGGTTATTTTTCTAAATATTGCTGATTTTAATATCATTTAGTGAATTTTTCGCAAAATATCGCCAATAGCGCCAAGTTGAACCCAAATTCAAAAAATAATTTTTTCGCCAAATTTGTCGCAAATTTGGCGATATGTCGCCAAGTTGGCGTCAAACACTTGGCGACCAAAAGCTTGGCGACATGTCACCAAGTGGTGGTGCCAATTCATATCACTTGAGTCTCTATTGAAATTAACATTGATTTACCCCAAAAAGGGGTAAAAGACCCCTTTAGGAACATTCGAATGCAATCACAAGGGGAGGTGCACAACTAGACCCCCCTCAGAGCCTACATACCAAGCTAGAAGTTTCTACGGCATATAGTTTTTGAGTTATGCGAGCCACATACGCACATACATCCGCACGTACGTACATACAGACGTCACGAGAAAACTCGTCGTAATTTACTCGGGGGTGGTCGAAATTGATTTTTCGGCTGTTTGTATGTTGTTAGGTACACATGCACGTGCTGACAGGTCGAAAAAACTACGCGACATTCACTCAGGGGTGAGCAAAGTCAAAATTTAGACCGAAATTTGAGTGAAATTTTTTTCGTGATCACAATACTTCCTTTACTACGTAAAAGGAAGTAAAAATCACTCAAATTTGAGTCTAAATTTTGATTTTGCTCACCCCCGAATGAATGTTCAGTAGTTTTTTCGACCTGTCAGCACGTGCATATGTACCTACCAACATATAGGCAGCCGAAAAATAATTTTCAACCACCCCCGAGTTAATTACGACGAGTTTTCTCGTGACGTCTGTATGTACGTATGTGCGGATGTATGTGCGTATGTGTGTCGCATAACTCAAAAACTATATGCCGTATAAGCTTCTAGCTTGGTATGTAGGCTCTGAGGATGGTCTAGTTGTGCACCTCCCCTTGTGGTTGTATTCGAATGTTCCCAAGGGGGTGTTTTACCCCTTTTTTGGGGAAAATCAGTGTTAATTTCAATGCAGACTCAAGTGATATGAATTAGCGCAACCACTTGGCGATATGTCGCTAAGGTTTTGGTTGCCAAGTGTTTTACGCCAACTTGGCGACATATCACCAAGTTGGCGACAAATTTAGCAAAAAAATTATTTTTTGAATTTGGGTTCAACTTGGCGCTGTTGGCGATATTTTGAGAAAAATTCACTGAATGATATTAAAATCAGCAATATTTAGAAAATTAACCATTGTAAAATATTTTTTGCATTGCTTCGTGGCAGATTAGGGGAGTAAATATTTGAATTGTTACCTTGCTCCCTCTAAGCACTTTTTTTAACACTTAAGGCAACTACTAAGAAATTTACACGTAAAAGGAAGTAGTGTGAGGTCCATACCAGATTTTTTGTTTTCTGCTTTTGTCATTAGGGTGCGTATGAAACTGGTCTAACGACATCTAGTTTTTGATGTACCAAGTTTTATTTGCTTGCCTTTTTCTGTTGCTTACCATTATCCAGAGTGTTCATTTTTTAAAATGTAGCATTGCCCCTTCATCCTCGAAGCCCTTCAACTGTAGGTAGATAATTTTCTTTCCTGCTTCATATTTTCCATGTTATTTGTAAAATAATAGAATGTCTCGAAGTTTCATGCGTTCTGGAATGCGAGAATGATTTTAATATGAGATGCGGCCCTAGGGCAAAAAAGGTTAGGCACTACTGGCCTAAAACATATAGGGTTAAAATATTTTATGTTACTCATTTTGAACAGAATACGATTTAATGGTACCAGATGATTGAAATTTCAAAGTATTGCCGGCCCCGCTTAAACGAATACTGTCGGTTTCAAGAAACATTATTCGATTAAGCGGGGATCTTTGACATAGCATCTATGGTATCGGTTCCGGGAAGATTTATTCTTATAAGCGGGGTATTCGTTTATCCATTGCCCGAATAAGCGGTTACGACAATATTTATTAATCGGAAAAACAACCTACTAATTAAGTCACAATAACGTTCCGGTGTTTTCATTTTAATAACTCCTATTTATTATAAATTAAACTAATATCATCAACAGAGGAAATATACTATTGCAAAAAAAAAAAAAAAAAACATTTTCATGAAAACAAATATACAGCATTATTAAAAAACAAAATAAAAAGATTCCAACGAAAAAAACTTCGCAGGTAGCAACAAAAAACGGATCAAAAAAAGGGGGCGGAGTGGCAATTTTGTTTTTCCCCATACCTTCAAAATAAGAAAAACGTGTCATTATTCTCAGGCAATTTATCTTGTGTTTAAAAAGTAGCACATTCGAACGCTTTTGTAATAGAATTTTTCCACTCATGTTTAGAGCCTTGCTAGTTGACGATGATGAAGCTTTAATAACTGTATCCGAACTCTCCTTCATTTCACGCTCTTTTCAGGCGCATAAGCGCATTTAAAATTCCTTCTTTTAAAAATTGCGCCGCACGCCAACAACATCTGCTACAAAAAGAAGTATATATTCCGTTTTATTTTCTCTATTCTTATGTATGAGATTAGTGTAGCTGGAAGAAGGCCAAAATGGTTTTATAGTCCATTTTCTGCAATTTTATAGCAAAGCAGACGATTTCATCTTTTTAAGCCTTTTTTTTTCGTGTTCTTTTTATAGCTGAAACTTTTAATAAACTATGTTTCGAAACGCGCAAGCTGCCGTTCGGTACAAGTATTTTAATATTCAATTTTCCTATAAAATGTAAAATAGATTTGCCAACAACAATGTTTAAGACCCGGCGTCACGGAAAGATACTTTGCGTTCTTCAATATCCTTAGAATATAGCAGGAGTAAGTACTGGATTTCAGAATGTTTTAGAATTTTGAAGATTTTACATAAATTTAATAATTGCGCTGAACAGTTAGATCATTTTCAAAAAAATTCATGTTAGTGTCTGTTTGTATGCTGCGTGCTCTAACTGAAAAAGTTATCAGTATACAAAATACACGAAATTTCGGTATACCTGTAAGCTCCGGAAAATAGAATAAATAAATTGTTCACCACAACCACTCAAGGGGGAGCGGGAGGTATGATTTTGAATTCTGAGCAAGAAAGACGCAGGAGAAAGTTTCGTAATGGTCAAAACAAATTATAATTCAACTTCGCAGAGATGGCCTATGACTCCTCCTTTTTTTCAGGATTGTCCCTTTTTAGGAAGGGGTGATACGCAGATGAAAATTGAGGAATGGGATTCACAATTGATGGGGGAATTTGAATGGGTAGAAATTCTACCAATTTTAAGGAATGGACTCGTTTTATCATTTGATTGACACCGGCCATCTCGTCGCGGTTGAATTATAATAGTAGTAGCCTCAAAGTTGAAATTATTCAACGATTATAGTTTTAGTTCAAAAGTTTTCATTATTTCTGACTTTTTACAAACCGGTCGACTGGTCTACAAATTTTCTGACTGTTACGCATGATTTTTTTTTTCCGTTTAAATTACTTTCAAATGCATTTTGAGCTAATTTTGGTACCATCACTTGCAAAATTTTATTTTCAAGCATTGTTGGTAATGCGTACTAGAAAGCCTTTTATGACCTCCATAAGTGTAAATTCGGCTTCAATAATTGAAATTAATAATAATAAATAAGTAAAAACATCGTAATAACGATAACAGTAATTATAAACGAAATAACCGGGAAATATTAAACTAATTTTCAAAAGAGAAAATGAACTTTTAGGGACGCTTAGGGAACAAAAAAGGGACCATTAGGAAGTTCGGCGCGAAGTGACTCTGAAAAATTAATGCAAAGTATATTTTCAACTATTTTCAAGCATACTTGTCTCGTTATTTATTCAAAATGTTCACGATTTCCCATGTACCTCTATATCTATAAAATAAAAGCAAGAATAAATTCCTCCCATAGTGCAAAGACCCTTCCGCCACCAAGTGAAGTTCATTTCTTAGAGCTGACAAAAGATGACTCGATGGAATTTTCTCCGCCATTTTGGCAACGGTGGAGGTATAAGAAAGAGTGGAGTAGGCTTTGCGGATTAGATGTCAGGCCCTTGGAATGTCAAGAACGTGTTGCTTTGAGAGTGGAGGGCAATCCTTTTCTTACAAGAAGAAGATACTCGTACAAGAAAAGCGTTTTATTTCTACGAGAATGTCAACTTCGCATAATGTCAGACGGGTGGTTACTTTCTAACTTACTTAACAATATAGTATTACTAAATTTTAATACATATTTATATAATTCACAAAATTAGAAAGAAAGTGACAAGAAAGGGGAATCCGGTTGTACCCAGATCAAGCATAATTTTAGTGCATAATATTATTAACTGAAATGTTGTATTAAAAAGTGAAATGATAAGATCAGAATCATTAAAGCAAATTTGAAACGATTTTGCAAATTTGTACCTAGACCACGTTGTCCACTATTTCTTGTAGCAGCACAAAGTTATTGTTTTGTTTTTTATAATAGAATTTCTTTTTACTACCAAGATTTTTGTTAACTACATTGCACTAAAAAAAGAATACTTCATAAGTTTGGATAATTAGAATTAATTAATTCAATCTTAGAACTCCGTGGCATGAAAAACAGGGTTGGCAAAGGTGGGCCCAGCCCAGAAAAACCCGCCCGGGTTTTTCTGGGCGGGTCCACCAACAAAAACCCACCCGGGTTTTTGTCAAAAGTGGGTTTTTGTTAATTTCTAAGTGATCAACAAATATAGTCAATAATAATATCTCATCTAAATTATACATAAAAAATAAGTAAGAAATCAGGTTCATTTGAGATAATTTTTTTTAGAGTAATTATTTATTTTATAAAATAATTATTATTTCTTCAATTTTCAAGTCATCGTCCAGAAAATTTTTCTAGCTATGATACTACTTTTTGTTGCAAAATACTTATTATTATTTATTTATTTTTTCACACCAAATTTCAAATTTTAAAAATAAATTGGAAATGAACCATTGATAAACTTCTTGTAGAAGGAAAAAAATGTCTAGTTAATGTTTTATGATAATTTTGATTCAACACAAAATTGAATAAATTAATTTTGATTTGTAGGTCTCGAAATTGAAATTTTTGTATGGAATAGTTGCTGCTGCAAATTTTGCTTTTATTCTGGAGCAAGAAAAATTAAGTTTTGCTCTTCATTTCTTCTAACCCTATTGCATTTAGATGATTTTCAAGTGCTATGTTATAGATGTACCATACCACTGACTTTGATTAAAAAAAAAAAACAAAGAAAATGCGTCCCCATGCAATTTATTACTACTAAAATATTATGACAAGCATTTATTAATAAATTTATAATTCTTGCAAAGCTCTAATGTTAACCTAGTTTTTTCTAAAGATTATTTCAAAAAAATAAAAATCGATCAAGAGTCCCCCCCTCCCCCATCTGAAATTAATCAGTTTTGGTTTTGAAAATAGGAGGGGGGGAGTTAGACACTTCTCTTATCTCAGGCACACACCTATCATTGAGATATGCCTTATAAGAAACATGCAAATGACATGACTAGACGTGACGCAGGCTACTTAAATTGATACTATTAAAAAATTAAAACTATTTGCACTTGTTTATTAATAGAAATAATCATCTTTTCTCATTAAGTTTTTGAAACTTTCACACCCTAAATATTCCTGTATTTGTAGGAAAGCCCATTTGCAACAGTTCTTCTATTTTGCAAAAAACAAGTGATAAAAGTTTATAGCTGAAACCATGGTCCAAAGCTTCTTAAATATACACATTAAATATTACAATTCGGTTGATGATATTATTAATTGATATTGTTAATAATATTAATTATTAATCCATTAAAATTGATTAAATGCGATTCAGAACTTTAACTTAATGAATATATTTTTATATGAATGAATGCATACATTATATATCAATACCCGCATAAGAGATAAAATTTAACATACAAAAAACCAGAAAAACCCGCGAATACCCAGAAAAACCCACAAATACCCAGAAAAACCCACAAAAACCCGGGTGGGTTGGGTTTTTGTAGAAAAACCCGGGTTTTTGCCAACCCTGATGAAAAAGCTGTTCAGCCATTCAGCTATTTCGGTTTCTACTTTCCATTCCATTTGTACAATTTGAAGAAACTACTTTCGGGCAACAGCATAGGAACGATTAAGCTATTTCCTGTTTAACTCTCGAAAATAACTTTAAAAAGAAGTTTCAATCCCGAAATGCAGTAATACAAAATAGAGGCTTGAAAAATGTTCACGTCAAACTAAATAAAAGGAATATGCAAGAAATATCACACAAACACGTAGTTCAATAAACCGTATAAGTCAAAGTACAAGTCAGCCTTCTTAATATTCGATTGAAAAATGGGGCCAGAACTTGGGGTAATTCTTTAGGAGTTGGAGATGGCGAATGCTATCTGCGATGCAACATTTTCGCTCGAGGCAAAACTTCGAAGACTTTTACTTTTTTGATGTATCGACTGTGTGTTTCACCCACGCTAAAGCGAAATATCGATACCGTTTGTAAACTCCGATGTTACTTTCTCTGCCAAGCTTCAGTGGATATGTAGGACACAGAACCTATAAAGCTTCCAATTCATAAAGAACTGGACTTGTCCTACACTAAAAAATTGATGTTGCTTTTACAGTATAATACGGCTAATTTTACTGTAACAAACTGTAAAAATTGTTAATTTTATAGTAATAAACTGCAACATTGCTAAATGTACACTAATAAACTGTACAATTGTTGCTTTATAGTAATAAACTGTGAAACTGCTAATTTTACAGTTTGCTGCTGTGCATTTTACAGTTTTAAACTGGAAACTCTGCTGCCAATATTATGATACTGTTTTTTTAGTATAATACAGCTAATTTTGTGGTATTAAACAGCAAATTTGTTGTAATAAACTGTAAAATTGCTACTTTTATAGTACATTACTGTACATTTTACAGTTTTAAACTGGAACCTCTTCTGCCAGTATTATACTGTAAAAACAACAGTTGTTCTTTTGCAGTGTATATTTCAATTTTGAACAATATTAAAAATAAATTAACAAAGAAAATAATAAATAATAAAAAAGTGAAATAAATAAGTTAAAAAATAAAAATAAAGATAAAAAAGATGGCAAAGTGATTAAGTCAGACTGATTAATGCGCTTATTTTATTACTTTCTTTTTTCCACGCGTTGCAAGAATTGCGCTCAAACTTTGCTAAAGTGTGCAGCAGACAACGTACGTGGAATGAGGACGAAAGCTTGGAATAATTTTACAATGCGCAATTTGAATTCAGTTTTGAGCACAATACTGCTCAAAACTGAATTAAAATTGCGTTTTGTTTTCTACAAACGACAAGCACACTGCATACCTCAATTATAGGGAATGACAACGAAAGCATAGAATAATTTTACAAAATGTATTGTGCTCAAAACTGAATTAAAATTGCGTTTTGTTTTCTACAAATGACAAGCACGCTGCAAACCTCAATTATAGGGAATGACGACGAAAGCTTGGAATAATTTTACAAAACAAAAATGTATTGTGCTCAAAACTGAATTAAAATTGCGTTTTGTTTTCTACAAATGACAAGCACACTGCATACCTCAATTTATGTTAAAAGGTTTGTTGCAAGTTTGGATTCGTTATTGCCTAAGGGTGAATATCAGGAAAAGTGCCAATTTGACCATGGAAATTTTCAATTTTTAAAGATACTCAGAAAATTAAATTAATAGGGTATTTCAAATACATATAAGGAACAATTTTTTTAAAAAATTAGGGGCATGGTCAAGGTGAACATTTACCCCCATTTTAGGGGGGGGTGTCTTTGAGCGTTACCGACATGATGAGAATGCTACCGATCTGACAAATATTACAGATTCTACACACTTCTAGTGCACAAAAGTAAGCATTTACTCACTACCTTTTATGTTTAAAAAGAATATAATTATTTCTTAGTATATAATAATACTTACATAGCCAGAACGCTTTTTTGTATCATAAATAAAATTAGAGACCAATTAAAAGTTAGTTAAAATTAAATTAGTGGGACAAATTTTTTTCAAACAGATAAATAGGTTAACAGTTAAAAACTCAAAATAAAATAAAATTCTTAATATAATCTTAAAAAACGAACTTAATCCAAGACAGAGTTTGGCGAGGGGGGGGGGGGGGATTTGCACTAAACTGTTCATAGGTTTTCCATTTAAAAACAAAATTATATTTTGGGGTGCAGTAGTTACGAACGAAGGTCTGAATATTAATGTAATAGAAAAGAGGGTGAAAATGGCAATAATTTTTTGTTTAAAAACTCAAATTTTGCGGAAAAATTAATGTTTTTGAAGCATTAAAAAAACATTAAATAAACTGTTTCCAATAATGGAAAATTTGGCGATGCACTTGAAACTATCTTTGTTCTTTAAATTTAAAACTCAACACAAAGCACGAAGAAAGAATTGCGAAAAAACATCGGTAATGCATGCATCCGTTTCGTAACAAATATCTTCTACTTCGGCGCTGCCGACATGACCGCTGCCGACATGACAAATTTCTCGCAATATGATAACTGAACATCCCTAATTAAAGATTCGAAAATAAAAACCCCGTAATATGCCCATGACGGTAGGTTTCATTTCCATTATGCAAAAATAGATTGAAAAATTAGTTTATTTTGTGTCTAAATTTCCGCTGCCGACATGACACTTCATTTGGTAGAAACAGAAAATTCAAGATTAAAAAAATCTTACATTTAATTCAATGCAGCCGAAGTGAAAATTTTCTATCGGAACTGAAACATCACATATTAGAGCTTCACCCAGCGTAACGTTTGGCGTCAAAAAATGTTTTTTCTAGATTTTATCATTCCGGAAGTTGGCTCCCTGGTCAAGTTATGAAAACTTGTGACAAGCAGAAATTGCTTTTTTTTATCGATCTAAATTCATTTTATCTTTAATACAAGAGTTAATCGTCATAGGTGAACATAAAACACGTTATTTTCTTTTGTATTTGTTTCTGCAATGATGTTTTATAATCCACAGGATTTTTTTGAACTTTGCGATTCGAATGTGTGACGAGCTGCCGACATGACATTGAGGCAATAAAAAGAGTTCTATTGTCACAAATTAAAGCAAAACCTGAAAATTTTGTTATGGATTGTATGTGCGACGCAGTTTACTGTATGAGAAAAAAAAAATCTTTGGTTTTTATTTGGAAGTGCTCGAGAAATTCAGTTGTGACTTAAATTAGCACTTTTCCTGATATTCACCCCTAACTAGTTAGTGAAGAAAAAAAAGCATATCATGCACATCAAAAACAAGTAGAAAACGCAGCGTCAGAGAAAATTTTTGTTTAGTTTAGAAATTTAGAGAAGAAATTATAAGGTTTCTAAATCAAAAGGAAAAATTTTAAGCCTTTAAAATCTGATTTAAAATAAGGCGCTTTTTACCTATTTATTTAAATTAGGAAATTACTGTTTGCAAAATAGTCATTTTTTTAATAAAAAAATTACAATTTTAAAAGAAATATTTCTTAGAAATTTATTACTTAAGAAAATTTTGAAATATATTTAATAACCAGAGTATAATAATAATAACCAAATATATTTAATAATCCCCCTAAGGATAGGAAATATAAACTTCAAAACTAATTTAAACTTATGTCTCTTAGCAGAGAAGTTAACTAGCTGTAAAGAGAAAATAAGACAAGAAAGTAAAGTACTGTTGGCTTTTACAGTCTAAGGGCCGAATTCAAGTGAAACACCATTGCAATCGCTTCGAGGTGATCGCAATAGACCAAAATTGCAATTGCTACTGAAAGTCGAATCACATTGGAATCGCATCTCGTAGCGATTGTAACGTTTCACCTAAATCCAAATTTGGGAATTTGCGATTGCATTGGTGAGTTGCGATCGTCCGTGTTTCACTTGAATTCCTGCGGCAAGAATTCAACTTGAATTCGGCCCTATCACTGATTAAGGGCCGAATTCAAGTCAAACACCATTGCAATCGCTTCGAGGCGATCGCAATTGCAATCGCTATTGAAAGTCGAATTACGACAGAATAGCATCTCGTAGCGAATGCAACGTTTCACTTGAATTCAAATTTGGGAATTTGCGATTGCAATGGTGAGTTGCAATCGTCTGTGTTTCACTTGAATTCCGGCCTAAAAGTTCCCTTTTACACATTTCCGCAATTATTAAGTGAGGGAAATATACAGGGTGTCCACTCCAATCGTGGACCAATAGCTAATTTCTAAACCGTTACAGATAAGCATAGAGTTTATTTAGGAAAAAAATCTCCAAATAGGAAAGGGAATTTTGGGTCAATTCAATATTTTTCAAAAAATCAAATTTTGAAAAGAGTTACGAAATTTAAATTTTTATACAGCACCCCAGTCCTATCATCATATTTAGTAAAACATTCTTGACACTGTAACGTTTAAAACTAAAAAAAAGATCACTCTTCTACGACAAAAATTGACCGAGTTATGACGTTTTGAAAAATCAAAGATTTTGAAAGATTTCGCATACGGTCCCTTAAGCAATCGTTTCGATGGACGTCATGAAATAATGCAAAATCTTGATTTTTCAAAACGTCAAAACTCGGTCAATTTTTTGTGGTAGAGGAGTGAATTTTTTTTTAAGTTTTAAACGTTACAGTGTCAAGAATGTTTTACTAAATATGATTGATAGGACTGGGGGGCTGTATAAAAATTTAAATTTCGTAACTCTTTTCAAAATTTGATTTTTGAAAACACATTGAAATAGATCCAAAATTCCTTTCATAATTTGGAGATTTTTTCCTAAATAAACTATATGCGTATCTCTAACGGTTTAGAAATTAGCTATTGGTCCACGATTGGAGTGGACACCCTGTATATATATTTTAAAAGGATTTACCTTCTTGCTATGCATCATTACTAAATTTATGAATATAGTTGTGAAACTAGAGGATCAGCTTTAATATTTCAAGAGATTAGCATTCTAAGCCCGCTATTTATAGAACTTTTTTTTCACTCGAATCTTGTAAAAAAAAAAGACACCTCAACTTTACTCTCCTAAACAAACAAAGCGGCGGCGGAGGATCCATTTTTTAAACCCATCATTTCAATACAAATTTGCCGCCTCAGTTAGCAGGAGAAAGAAATAAAAACTTAGAAGCAGTTGCAAAATGGGACGGAACGATAACCTAAAAAATGGCGGGCGGAAACTGAAAATGAAGAAAAATGACTGGGTGACGGGAATTTCTTGCAGAAGCAATTTTTTCTGATCTGAGAATCGATTAATGCGGGGCAGAGTCGGGCAGGCTTTGTTTACCCACGGAAGTCGTACTTATTGGAAGTAATTTTGGAGCGGAAACCTCCGCTATTTCTATTCTACGGCGATCTTTTTCTCTTTTATGGCGAATTTATAGCTCCAAGCTGGAATGAGAAAGGAGAGCCCAGTGTTAAAAGGAGCCGTGAAGCTCAGGAAGAATTACAACATACACAGCAATTACGGGATAAAATTCCATTAGGCGAGAAACTTGGCGCGTTTTGTCTTTCCGTAGAACATATTTTCAGTTTCGGGCGATCAACTCAGTAGTTGCATATTATTATATGATTCGCTTCCAAGATCTCTGCTTTTACTTTAGGAAAGGGGTTTTTCAACTGGCGGTACGCGTTGCCCTGGGGTACGCAAAAATCTGCAACAGTAAACGGTTAAGCACTAGAAAGCATATACTGCAAAAAATGAGCTGATGTTTTTACAGTTATAATACTGGCAGCCGAGGTTCCAATTTAAAACTTTTAAATGCGCAGTAATAAACAGTAAAACTAGCAATTTTAGTTTTTTATTGTAAAGTTAAAAATTTTACAGTTTATTGACGTAAAATTTAGCTGCATTATACTGTAAAAACAACAGTATAATACTGGCAGCAGATGTTCAAGTTTAAAACTGCAAAATGCACGGTAATAAACTGTAAAATTATCAATTTTGCAGTTTATTATTGTAAAATTAGTAATTTTACAGTTTATTACTGTAAAATTAGCTGTATTCTATTGTAAAAACAACATTCATTTTTCATAGTGTACAAAATTATAATCACACTTGCTGAATCGAATTATGACAAAAGTTTAGTAAGTTAGTGTGCTCTTATATTGAAACAAAAGCATTCAAATATTTTTAAAAAATAAACTTCTGAACTGAGAGAAACGAACCCTAAGTACAATAGCAGACAAAAAAAAATTGAGCTTATGGATGCACAGACATCCAACAACCTTTTGTCGAATGTCTGTGCTTCCATAAGCTCAAAATTTTGTTTTGCATGGAAAAAGGCGTTCCTTGTAACGCCGAAACACGTGTCTGCAGTATCCCTGCTTATTTGTGCCTCCTTAACATTGTAATTTTCTCTACATCAATAGCACAAAGGTATTTGTAAACTTTATTTTAATTCCTGGGTAGTTTTGAAATATAAGCATTCGATGTGTTTGAAACCTTTTTACTTCCTTTTACGTAGTAAAGGAAGTATTGTGATCACGAAAAAAATTTCACTCAAATTTCAGTCTAAATTTTGACTTTGCTCACCCCAGAATAAATGTCGCGTAGTTTTTTCGACCTGTCAGCACGTGCATATGTACCTAACAACATACAAACAGCCGAAAAATCAATTTCGACCACCCCCGAGTAAATTACGACGAGTTTTCTCGTGACGTCTGTATGTACGTACGTGCGGATGTATGTGCGTATGTGGCTCGCATAACTCAAAAACTATATGCCGTAGAAACTTCTAGCTTGGTATGTAGGCTCTGAGGGGGGTCTAGTTGTGCACCTCCCCTTGTGATTGCATTCGAATGTTCCCAAAGGGGTCTTTTACCCCTTTTTTGGGGTAAATCAATGTTAATTTCAATACAGACTCAAGTGATATGAATTGGCGCCACCACTTGGCGACATGTCGCCAAGCTTTTGGTCGCCAAGTGTTTGACGCCAACTTGGCGACATATCGCCAAATTGGCGACAAATTTGGCGAAAAAATTATTTTTTGAATTTGGGTTCAACTTGGCGCTATTGGCGATATTTTGCGAAAAATTCACTGAATGATATTAAAATCAGCAATATTTAGAAAAATAACCATTGTAAAATATTTTTTGAATTGTTTCGTGGTAGATTAGGGGAGTAAATATTTGAATGCTCACCTTGCTCACTCCAAGCACTTTTTTTAACACTTAAGGCAACTACTAAGAAATTTACACGTAAAAGGAAGTAGTGTGGGGTCCATACCAGATTTTTTCTTCAACATTTGGAAACAACAATATAAAATACTTGCAAGTAAAACCATAAAAAATATCAAAGAAATAAAGTTTCTTGAAAAATATTTCCTGACTAAATTAAATATTATTTTAGTTTCTGAATCACAAAGTGAGGACCTCTTATTTTATTCAACTTCAAGCGCAAAGTTTGAAGGAAGAAAGAATATTCAAACCTGCAAATATTTAACTTGATCCAAAAGCGTTTTTGTTTCCCCCCGCGTCTAGCTTAGAACATTATTCGAAGAAACGCTACTAGAATTATTTTCTGAAAGATCAGACGTTTATTCAATAAATCAAACATTCTAAGTGAAAAAATAAACTTGGAACGCTGACGAAACACTAGTTGCTGGTTGTAGGACTTTTTCTTTGCGTGTACGCATTTGTTGAGAATTTGGGAGTTTCCTTCAGTCAAAAGTACTACTTTTTGTTACCGAAATTGATAGAATGATATAAAAAAATAACATGGGCCAGGAAAATGCTTTAATTTTCCCAACAGTTTATTTTTTATTATTTTTTTTAAATACCCGACCTTGAAAACGGGGCGTGGTTTTTGTGACGTCAGTGGTGCACCTAACAGCTCTCCTTCCAATAATAACACCATTTTGCTTGACTTGAGTTGTCCAATCGCAGGAATCGGTGACGTCACGACTTTCGTCATCTCACTACAACCAATTAGATTTCGCGCTTACGTGCACCACTGACGTCATGCACAGATGTTTTTTTTCGGAATAACATCTGCGCACCGGTTAAAATAATTCATAAAAAAATATATAACTGTGTCAAAAAAATAAAAAAATGGTCAATTCCTATGTTTTGAAGCATGTTCTGTCAGAAAAAAATACTTTTGAAATTTCGGAAACTCCCCCATTGTAAATAAGTTGATGCAGCTTAAATAAAATGTAGCGATCACATTTCCGACAACAAATGCATGAGCACGACTTGTATTTTTTTTCTCTTTCGTTGCAATATTAAATTATTTTTCCAAAATGAAATGTCTGAAGTTGGCTATTAATTTATTGTCTTTCTGCGCCTATGTTTTAGTAGAAACACTGAATCAGTTGAAACGATTCCAACTGGACCATTCGTCAGACGTACTTCACCAGACGTGCTACCTATGATTCCAATAAGTTCAATATATTGACGTTCACAATAATAAAAATATGTATTAGTTGTAATCAATTACAAAGTTGTTTAGAGAGTATTAAAACATTCAATATTTGGTGAAAAGAGTAAAAAAGTACAAACGCACTGCTTTCGAACGACTGAGCTACATCGAAACACGCCTACCCACATGTTTGTGTTAGTGTGGTACACACACATACGAGTGGGTTGTTGCGTTCTAGAAGAAGGGTACAAGGCAACGGAATTCTTCGAACTCAATGTCTTAAGTACTTTTTAATGATCAATATGTAATGCAATAAGCCAAATAATAGAAAAATCTTAAAAGAAAAAAAGATCTGGACTTGACTGAGACCCAAGCACACGGTTTATTATAAATTTTTTTATTCATTCGGTGACAATAAATATTATTTCGGATAAGACCAACTTTTTCGGAGGAAAAGTCACTCCCACACTACAAATGAGAAGAAACCGAGACATTTTCAGCTAACAAATGAGAGAAAAAAAAAACCCAACAAACTGAAAGCAGCTTATATTCGTCCCGGGCACGTCACCATAAAATTGAATTTTATCTCATTATCAGCGTTTTGAAGCGACTAATCTCGAAACAAAGTCTCGAAAATATCTGCTCGACATTCGGTTCTGGAGTCGGAATTAAGAACGCTTCCCTGAGTCTTAAGTCCGAGATAATGAAATGCCAGAAGATGAAAAGGAAACTGATTGGCTGCAGATTCTACTTTATGGAAACAAAGGAGATCGTTTATTAGCGCGGGGAGGATTCTTGTTCGATGTGTTCGGAAAGTCTGCTTCTTCCAGCATTCGAATCGTGTTTTCAGATGCAGCTATTCCGGGTAAAATACACATCATTCACTTTAAAATGGTTTCTCAAGTTAATCATTGTTTTGTTTTAATTTCAACTGAGGCTTGTCTTCAAAGCAGTTTTTTATGGGACTCACAAATTATCCCGTCGAACAGGGAAAAAAAGACAGAAAAATATTGATTTTTGACATCTTGAATATTAATTATGACAAATGACGAATTGTGATAGGTCCGAGAGCAAGAAACTCAATTTTGCCCTCGAGGCGTCAAGTCATTTTGGCGCAGTAGATAGAGTACTCGATTACCATCACGAAAGACCCCAGATCGGGCCTCACTAGGCTACACACATGCGTACGAAACATTGGTAACCCGACAACTCAACAGATGCCGCCAGTTCTGCGCCATGCAATACTGCATGGTGGAGCAAAGACTGGTGGAAGCAAGACGCTGGCAAACTCAATTTGAAAGAGGGACTAGACGACGTTTGAGGCGCAGAAAGAAAACATATAGCAACTTGCCATCGCTAAAAAAATCTATCATCCAGCACCAGGCATTCATTTGAATTTTGAAGTCTTTATTTCATAAAAGGACTTGTTGAGTTTATTGTTTCGATAAATGGAATGGAATGGAAATGAAGATGCATTTCGCACCCGCCATATTATGACTGAAGATTTTCTGGATTGGGTAATAAGAGGCATATGAATTTAACGAAAAAAAAAAGAAAAAAAAATGGTAACTAGGATGGGGTAATAAAGATACAGTCATTGTGGCCAATTTGCACCCAGACCCTCTTCATAAAGATTACATTTACAGTGATTATCAATCTGAAATAACTGATGGGAATAAGTATTCCGAAAATTTTATGTTTTGGTGGAGTTACTCTTTTTGAGGTTCATTTATAAAGGCGCTTTTCCTGAAAAAAATTAATTTTATTCAAAGAAAAAAAAAACCTTTGTTCTTTAATGTAAAATCTGCTTGAATAAAGTCTTGAATGAACGGAAGCCGCAGACGATTTGCAACCATGACGACAAATACCGAAAACAACGAGCTTATTCGCGCCCATAGTGATTTGAAAAACCAAAGGAATATCGAAAAACAGAAGTTAGGTTAAAAAGCTGTATTTTTTACACTTTGAAAAAAAAATGAAAGCGATAGGTATCGGTTATGCTCACTTTGAATGATGTCAATTTCGACATTCTACAAAATATTCTTAGTAGAACTATATCAAAGAATTCTTCCTCACCTTCCCCCAAGAAAAGAACAAAATCGGAAAAGGCGAACCCTATCATCCCTCGACATTGGTTTCCCAAAGCCATTCTCACGAAAAGAAGGCAAGGAGGAAGAGCACCCTCGAACGCAGCGAACTACTTATGCAGAACTTTTCCAATAGATGTTCGATCGATCTGCCGTTCCACGCGAACAGAACACGGCCCCGCGACATGATCCGCTTTGTCACCTCCAGAGATGCTTCGATTAATTTCTTTTTCGCGTCGCCCAGTTAAACTTTTATATCGTGCTGGCAACAGCATATTTTTACGGTAGATCTTTGCGAAAAAATGTTGGTTGAAACAACTACTACTTCGAATTCGGTTTTTAAGATTGATTATAGCGCGTTGTTAGTTTGGTTGCATTTGCGTATGTTCTACGAATAAGTCGTAGGTATTTAAAGGAAAATATGTTCAATAATAAATAAGTAAATAGTAATGACAATTACGCGTACAATAAAAGAAATAAAATCCTATAAGTAATTGACTAATAAATAAATTAAAAACTTGTATGTAGGAGATAAAGGGCAATATCTCCATTTTTAATTTCCAAATCGAGATTTGAACACCATCTCACTCAATTTTTTATACTAGTCAGAAGTAAAAAGTACTAATATTCCGTAAACAAATTTTTGTTTCATAATCGCAGAAATGACAGTCCAGCATTGCAAATCATCACACAACAAAAACTTTCGTTTCATCTTCAGTTTAGTTTTACTTTGTAACTTAGTGCTCTTTAAATATATACATGCAGTAAAAATGTATAAAAAATGAAAGGAAACAAATTAAAAATTATTAAAAAGGCAACAATTTGTTATAAAGTAATATATTATTTTTAAAAATTACGCATTAAGCGTCGGTTGATGTTTTAATTTCAGAAAACGTTTGGACTATTAAGAGAATACATGTAGTTGTCGAAAGATATATGGGTAAAGTGAATGGGTCAAAGTGAAAGAGTACATTTCGTTCAGTTATTCATTCCTTGATTTATTAATAAACTTAGCTGTTCATTCCTGCGCTTATTTTCTTATTCATTCCTTATTTTATTTCATTCATTTATTTTTTCTCATGTATTAATTAGTTAATTTATTTGTCTGTTTATTGTTTCATTATTTATTCCTTTATTCGTTCATGTCTACATTAATTTGATCAAATAATCAAACAGAAAATTCATAGTGTAAAAATTAATTAAAGTAAAATTCATATCCAGAAAATTTACTACGTTTTCAATTATTTTATTTTTGACTTCACCCAATCATGTATTTTTAAAGCGAAAATTTTCTAATTTTTTGAGGAATCTAATTTATATATAGGGTATATTTCCGATATAGGGTATACCGACCAGTGAATGAACACTTAAGTGAAATTTCGTTTTCGAAAATTCATAGCATGGTTAACAATTGTGATTTTTGTCACATGACTGTAAAAACACTTTAGGTGATTTTTGTAATAATGTTTAAAAATATTGCGTGAATTTTTACTGTTCTGGATCAGGTTTTTTGAGGGGTTGAAAGGAGCAAAAAGTGCCCAAACCCAGTGAATGAACACCCCAAGTAAAAGACAAATGCAACATTTTCCAGTCATTTTCTTTTTGAAAATGTGTAGAAGGAAGTTACTACTGCCTGTTCATCCAACAAAAATGTTTAAAAATTTGATTTTTTCATAGAAAATAGTGTTCATTCACTGAAAGTGTTCATTCACTGGTCGGTCTACCCTATTCACTAAGTTTTTTTAAACTATTTCATTTTGGCTCACATTCCCCTGCATTTATTAGAGTTTTAGTGTATCTTGAGAACAAAGAAGTAAAAGATTTTTGTCCTGAATGTAAAATGCAGATTGTGCTAGCTGCTTAGCATCAGAAGCTCAAAAGTTTTCTATATTAAAAAAAGGGAGGGGGGGATTCTGGTAATACAGAAAGACATATTTTTTGCTGATTTGGTCTTTCATCACGTTGATTTTATTACTTATGGCAAACCTAGAGCTTCATGGAAAGCATAAAACGCTTACTTTTACCCGGCCTTACCAACAGTTCATGGAAGATAAGACATTTAATTTCTCACCATGATAGAAAACAAAAAAACATTAGCATACATAGCGAGCACCATATTACAATAATCCAAAACTTTCGCATGAGTATGAAAACTACATATCGTTTTTCCCCTTTACTAGAGTTCCAAAACCTCAACCTTATTTCCCACCAATCATTTAACCACCTGTAGCAAAAAAACAAACGGAATCCGTTACGAAATTTCCAGTCGTAAAATGAAGTGAGTTCAGCTAGGTTACACCAACATTATTCCATGACATTCACAGATCGAACGCCATATGGCGAAAACGTTCCATCTCTTCCGCTCCATGAGAGACAAGAAGAAAGAATCATGCCCGCTACCGTCCAAGAGGATTCCAAAGATATTCCAAAAAGAAATTCGAAAAGAAAGCAGAGGGGAAACTGTTCTCTAATGCATTGAATTATTTATGCAGACCTTCTGTAGACCTTTAATCGATCGAGGGGCAAAAAGTAGTTTCCGAATTCGTCTCTGGTCGACATGAACCGTTTCGTCACCTTATACGAGAGAAACTGTGTTCTGGAGATAACTTTCCGGTTCATGTCTGTGAATTTTGGCTTCCATAATAATTAGGTATTAGCATAACCTTTGGGTATATAATGCAAAGAAAAAAGGGAGGAGCTTTACATTAAGAGTTCGAAATAAAGCGGCATTTAGGAGAAAAAGTCTGTCTCTCTAGTTTTAAGAGTATTGTAAAGAAGATGACTTTCAATAGCAAATGTTGGGGAAAGAACATAAATATATAATTAAAACAAAAAAAGTAGGCTCTAGGCTGTGCAGTTCTAAAAAAGAATGTGTGTGTGTTTTTTTTTTTCTTTTTCTAATAAATGAAGGCTGTTTGTTACAGCTAGCTACCACTAGCAAAGCAAACAGATACTTAAAAATATTGAAAACGAATGAATTAAAAAAAATGTAAATTTATGTGTAGTTTTCAGTATGTATTGTTAAAACAACTGTTAAAAAACATATTTTTCGTGTGAAAAACCGATTAGAGGCTAATGAGTTAGAGAGAACAGGTAAAAACGAAAGATAAAATAAGCATCAGTTCAACAGTAGCAATTTAAAGATTCTTGAGCCTTTAACTTAAACAGAGAAAAAAATGACGTGGTCCTCTAATCATTTCACACTTAGGGGGAAGAGAGAATGCATCGTTCGCCGCGTTTTTACATACATTTTGATATACTATAAATGATTGAAGCAATATTTTATCATAGCTGAAAAACATGTTAAAATTCAAGCTTTGGAATTAACTTACCAGAATTCACTATATTAAAGTTTGCCTCCCACAACAATAGTAGACCGATAAGCATTTCATTAAAAAAATAATTTAAGAAAGAAAAGTTGAAAATCTTATAAGTGACTTTTTAGCTATTAGAAGAGAAACGTTAATTAACTTTCTAGATCAGAATTCCATGGATAAATTCACACTAAACCGATTTAAGTATCGTGAAACCAGGCGAACCAATGCAATGCCCACTATTCTAGCGTCGAGTTATAATACGTACAAGTTATAAACGTCAAGATGCTTGTAATGTCTCAATACGGAATCTAAAAAAAAAACGAAACTTAGCTCTGAAAAAACACGTGACAAAAATGTTGCTACACTAAAAACGGATGTTGTTTTTACAGTATTATACAGCTAATTTTATAGTAACAAACTAATTTTACAGTAATAAACGGTCAAATTACTAATTTTATACTAATGAACTGTAAAATTGCTAATTTTACAGTTTTAAACTGGAACCTCTGCTGCCAGTATTATACTGTTGTTTTTACAGTATAATACAGCTAATTTTGTGGTAATAAACTGTAAAATTGCTGCTTGCAGTTAGTTTTACAGTTTATTACTGTACATTTTCCAGTTTTAACTGGAAACGTTGCTGCCAGTATTATACAGTAAAAACAACGGGTTTATTTTTTGCAGTGTAGCACTTCGATTACTATGATACAATCGATGGACATAAATTCGATTTCACCAGTTTCATTCCATGCAAACGGAACAAACATATCGTGGAAAGGAACAGAAAGAGAAGGCGAACTGTGAGAAACTGTTTTATAATGCATTGTGTGCATTATTTATACATGCCTTCTGCAATTAATAGATGTTCAAATCGATCGAATACGCGAAAACACTTATCGTAACTTTTTTCCTCAACGTCGGCTCAGCCACCCCATGATGCTAGATCTTCGCTCTTTCCCAGCTCGTTGTGATCCTCAATTTCAGATTATCGAAAGGAAGTGACACCGCACATTATAAAAGTAATTTGGTACACTGTAAAAAATAAACCGTTGTTTTTCCAGTATAATACTGGCAGCAGAGGTTCCAATTTAAAACTGTAAAATGCACAGTAATAAACTGTAAAACTAGCAATTTTACAGCTTATTACTGTAAAGCAGCAGTTTTACAGTTTGTTACCATAATTTTCCAGTTTATTACCTCTAAATTAACTGTATTATACTATAAAAACAACAGTATAACACTGGCGGCAGAAGTTCCAGTTCGAAACTGTAAATTGCACATTAATAAATTGCAAAATTAGCAATTATACAGTTTATTACAGTAACGCAGCAATTTTTACAGTTTGTTGCTACAAACTTTGCTGTATAGTACAGTAAAAACAACATCCTTTCTTTACAGTGTAGTTCTACAAACAGGGGAGCCATGAACTGAATTTTTTGCGAGGGCGGAAATACCCAATCTGATGAATGAACCTTAAGTTCTATCGAATGATAAAAACGGGTATGCACACATAAGTACATTTATTGTAAAGGGACAAAATTGCAATTATGTCCCCAAATTAGCCGAACCATTAGACGAAATTTGCCTGGTAAGAAAATGTTTTAGAAGGTCACAGTGACCTCCCATCGAGGCGCCCCTGTCTCCGAAAAAAATGTAGCAGCTAACTCTACACTGCAAAAAATGGAACTGCTGTTTTTACAGTTTAATTCCGGCAGCCGAGGTTCCAATTTAAAACAGTAAACTGGACAATAACAAACTGTAAAACAAGCATTTTTAATTTCTTACTGTAAAGTAAGAAATTTTACAGTTTATTGCCGTAACATTTAACAGTGTTACACTGTAAAAACAACAGTATAATACTGGCAGCAGAAGTTCCAATTTAAAACTAAAATTAACGGTCATAAACCGTAAAATTAGCAATTTTACAGTTTATTACTGTAAAATGAGCAACTTTAGTTTAGTGCTGTAAAGCTAGCAATTTTAGTTTATTACTGTAAAATTAGCGTTTTTTTACAGTTTATTACTATAAGATAAGCTGTATTATACTGTAAAAACAATATTCATTTTTTACAATGCACCAGACTTGCAAGTTCATATAAAGGAAGGTAGAAATAGTTTTTGCTTTTACTTTAGCATATAAATCCCACTGTTCCATTCCTCTCGACATTCGATCTTTTGTTTCAATATCGTTCAATTTTTCTTTTTTTCCCAATCCATGTATGAGAAAGGAATTGAAAAATATTTTCTCGAAAATTGAAATTTTAAGTTATTTTCACAAAATACAGATGTAGACGAAACATTGATTAAAGTAACATGTTTCTCACCATTAGTTAACCAAATTATGAGTTTCTGGATAAGCAGCCCCCCCCCTCCCCTCCAATTCAATACGTTTATTGAAAACAAAAACGATAACAATATGACGCAGGTAAAACTGTTCAGGCCCTTTGTATTATGGATTGAACGCTTCCTACAGTTATAACCCTTTTTGCTTTCCAAAAAGAGATAAAGTCTTTCTGAAAATAAAGCATTATCATTATTTGAAATGCAAATCCGGAAGAAACAAAAAAAGAAGGGATAGGCTCATTATAATATCAAAGATAAAAGACCGCTTAAAAGCCAAACATAAATATTTTCACTTTAAACCTTGACTTAAAAACTCCAACAATTCAAATAAAAGGGAAATCAAGAGTCGAAATAGAATTATGCCCCCGCCGTACAGATACGGTTTTCCGTTCGAATTTGAAAATTTCGGAAACTGCGATAGAGGATTTAAACCGTTTGAAGAACGTTGAAACAAAAGGAAAAGTAAAAGACGTATATAAGGATAAAAAATTTAATGCTTTTATTTCGGCTAAAGCTTTTCTGCAATAAATAAGAATATAAAGATTTGTGAAGAAATAAATTTATACTTTTTGCAAAGATAAGGGAAAATGTGGTAGATGTGTTACTTTGAAACTCCGAAATTTGGTCAATGTCGGCATTAGCCGGTGAATATCAACATTCACACTAAAGAATTATGCAACGAAAAACGGTCATTTTGTCCGGTACGTGACACCTTATATATTTCATTAAAAATAACAAATTTAAACGAATAATTAACTCGAGTTCACAGTATGATTTCTAAAGAAGAAAGTTTTGTTTCTTACCATTTCAAATTAATAATTTTTACCGAAATAGATGAGCGCTATGCTCTTTTCGATCAGCGCATGCGCGGAAATAGGTTCGTGCAAACAGAATGGAAACTAAAGAAAATTTGAATCCGCAATCTGTGTTAATGGAGGAAACAAAATCAAAAGATTAGGAAAATATTTCTAGTGAAGGGTATTGAAATTTTTTAAACGTTATTAACCAAGAAATTTTGAGTAAAAATGCAAACCGCGAAAATATAAAAAGGAAAAAGAAATGAATTGCTTCAAAACGAAACTGCTAACTTGCTTTGCTACCTTATTTTAAGGAAGAGAGAGAGAGAGAAAAAAAAGGAGCATCTCGTTACAGATTTGGTCACCAATCACCTTCATTTCCCCGATTTAGAGATATGAAGCTGAAAAAGAGCAGATTATCCACACTCTTAAACTGGTATAACTGCTCAAAAGTCAACACACATGAGTTACCGGCCTACAGATTCAACGAACACGTTACCTGTCAGTACTCAGTGGGTCTTTTATGTCCTCGGGCATCGAACCCGGGATCCTCCGATTCCAAGCCCGAGCCCTAACCACTAACCACCTAGTAATGTGATGATATTTAGTTTTCACATATGCAAAGAGATTTTAGTGAATATCTCAGTGCAGCGTTTTCAAAGTCTAGGGTTGCACGAAAATGCAAACGTGTTATTCGATAGTTTTAAAATATCGATACTATGCACGTGAAAACTTGAAAATAATAAATAAATAAATGTAATAAAAAAACAATAATGAAATCAAGTAACGTTAGCGATTATTTATTACTGGACAGTTACATGCTATTTCATTCTACCTCCATCCTACTTTCGCAAAAAAAAAAGTGTCAAAACATTTCAAAACTAGTCATAATGAAAAGAAAAAAGAATAGTTAAATTAATGAGGCAGACAAAAATAAAGCGATATAATTTTTCATTCGAATGCGAATTATCTCTGTGCAATTAAAAAAAGCAACCAATTAAAATTTTTAAGAACAGAGAGCGGGGAAAAGACCAGAAAGAGCAACTTGTTGCTACGCAATCAGCATCATTTACACCTCACGATAAACAACGACGACGAGTGTATCTCTCGAGCAAAAGATAATTGTAAATTGCAAAAGCGTCGGGGGGTGAAGGGGGTGTAGCCGGGAGAGAGAGAGAGAAACGTTCGAAACGCAATCGATCATCTCGGTTTTAGAGTGTTTCGCCTCGAAATGCTCCAGTTCGCCTGCATTTTGGAATGCTTGCTCCTCGCTGGTTGTTTTAGTAGAACTATGGTGCGGAATAATGTGGCATTTCACTGACACTATCGCTCCGAATATGAGATTTCGCTAAATCACATATTTGGATTCGAAATTTCACACCGGAAAAGGTTTGAGCTGTCAGTTTTTGACAAATAGGAGAGCGCTTTCGAAAATAAGCGGAATGGGATTGTGACGAGGCATTTTGAATGTTCGTCCATCTGGACAACGGCAGAATAAATTATTTTTTATTTAAAAATTAAACGAAAACACTACTTTTGTTCAAAAGTACAGCATTAAATTACTTTTGTTCTGAGGAATAAAAACAAAACCAGAACTGAACAATTTATTGAACAAGTTTTGTCAACTTTTCTTTGATTAAAAATATATTTAGGAAAAAAATTAATAAATGAGAAAGCTGTGATTGATAGCGGAAACTTTCTCAACAATATTTTTTACAAATAATGTGTATAAAAGTTAGCTTTTTTTTACTTTCTTATACAAAACTTCAATGCCACTTATGGCATGAAATGTAGTTACAGAGTGACAATAAGTCATTCCAGTAGAGTTATGAATCCCAAGCTTGCAGTTCAACAAATATCCTCAGTTCTCAAGATTTTTTTTTTTTAGCCTCTAAGATCTCCGTGACGGCTGCTTATCGTGAGAAATTCATATTTAAAAAGAGGCTCCTTGTAACCATGAAACACGTGCACTGTTTTGGTTTTAAAGTATTGTTCTGATTCTTTGCAGTTAAAGATCAGATACGAAGGAGGTTACACTTGTAGGACTACAGAAATGAATATCGACAAAAAGAAACAAATACGCAGCACATTCTTACACACGCATTCTTTTACAAAGAATTAAGCTCCATTTCGTCGACAATGTCGAACTTTCCCCCCACCTCCTCGCGAGAAAAATCCCTCCCCGCCATTGATTCCAACATAATCAGAAAGAAATGTCCTCGAAGGTCTTTAGCAGCCCAGAAATCAAGTCATCAACCCCCCGGAACATCCATAAAAATAATCTTCGCCCCCCACTCCAGCAGTAAAGTCCTCCCAACTCTCGAGGGATATCGCACGAAGCACAAGAAATCAAATAATTTATCATTATGTAGTGGGAAAATGAAGAAAAAAGGAAAGCTGTTGGCTCGCTACATAAAAGAATGGTCGTGATTCTTCCTGCTCTTCGCAGTTTTCGAACGTGATTTGGCGCTCATCAGCATGTCTTCAGTCACTACCCCATCAAGGGTGGATAAGGGGGTAGCCAGATGACTGCGGGAGATAAGTTATCATGATATTTAGATGTTCTCTAAGATCAGATTTGTCGTGGAATGCTCTGTAGGCTTGCTTTTTTGTGGATTTTGTGATATTTTTTGAAAAAGAATTTAAAAAAAAAATGTGAAAACATTATTAACTGTGAAAAAGATGACATTTTTGAAAATTCATAAAGAAAAATCATCATGTGTGTCAACTTAAAAAGAAAAAAAAAATGATGAAATTCGGTATCAGCTGAGGGGTATTTGACAAAATTCTTATTAAAATTGTCGATATTTGTAACATGAATCTCTGTAAAGCAATTCCGTATCGGTCCACAATATACTCTTTTATTCGTAAATTAAGTTCCACGTATTTATACTAAAACGTTTGAGATAAAAATTTGAAACAGACACTGTGTTTAGTAATAAGCAACTGCTTTGTTGTTTAAAATAAACATAAAACCAAGACTTCAGAAATAATATGTGGATTTAGATACACCAAACTTGCTAAAAGTACTTTACATTATGTTGTTTAACCATTAAAAAAACAGTGAGCCAGTCAACAAATTACACTGTGTGAGTGGAAAAGTTCTTTTAGACATTTTTTAAAAAAGGCAGTTAAAAAAAGGCAACGGATAAATCACAATACTAAGTCAAAGCTTGAATTTCGCTATACTTTTTTAAAATGTATGAATAGAAATGTTTGCATGTTCGTTGAAAGCTGCGACAGTTACCTAATTTATTTTATTGAAAAATAAATAATCATAAAAAAAGATCTTAAAACGCAGCTACAATTTAAAAAAATATATATGCGAAGTTAATGCTATTTTAGCGTACATATAATAGATCTAATATTTACACCCACCGCACTCACCAACTTGAGTTTATAAATTCAAGAGGAAATAATATAAACGGTTCAAATTTGCTTTTTCAAATTTAGAAACAATTTTATGATATTTAAAAAATATACGTAATGGAAAAACTTCTATTTATTTTTATAACATTTTTGTGGAAACATTAATTGTGAAAAAGATAAGATTTTAGAAAAAATCATAAAGAAAAAAACACCATGTGTGTCAACTTAAAAAAAAAAAAAAAAAAAAAAAAAAAAAAAAAAAAATATATATATATATATATATATATATATATATATATATATATATATATATATATATATATATATATATATATATATATATATATATATATATATATATATATATATATATATATATATATATATATATATATATATATATATATATATATAATATATATATGAACTTCATTTACCCAGCAAATTTTTTTAATTACGTGTTTAAATCTATCCCATAAATACTGTATGGAGTGAATAGAAACAAAAAAGTTTCCGTTCTTCCTATTTTTTAGAACATTACATTTTGATGTAAAGTACATTCTCGGGTGTATATTATTTAAATTCATTGCATTATTTAATTTTTTGCAAGATATTTCATTTTAAATGATTTCAGATTACCTTCTGACATAAAGCATTCAGTGAGAAGCATGTGACCCGCAAAATCCTTCAAATGAGGTCATAGATTGACTATTCTGATGAATTTGCTCCTATTGGCAAAAGAAAGGGAAGGATTTAACGTTGTAGTCTTGAAAAATTGAAATTTCGTTTATCTCTACCAACTGGACTCTAATTTCTCTTAAAATTAAAAAAAAAGGAAATCCGATAGTACTTAAAACAGGCAAGAGAGAATTACTTTTATAAAAACGTATCCATCTTCGAGTGACTTTTAATGCATTTTAAAAACTTAATTTCGTTACTTCATCAAACATCATATAAACGAACAAAAAAACTGCAAATTAATTTTATTCAAAACAGTCAAAAATGCGCAACGAGTAAACAAATTGATTTCTGTAGCTTGAAAATAAAAAGTTATAAACGATGTAACAGTAGCATTACTAACATGTAATATGTATGTTGGTCAGAAATAATTAAAAAATATTATCTAAAAACATTAAGACAAAGGACTAGAAAAAAAAAAAACGCAAGTTAATGAAGTTTACAAGAATAATGAAACTGAAAAACATTTTTAACTCCAAGTTTCATTAATATAAACTGCGCGGGTGAAGAAAAAAAAATGACTGCAAAGACAAAATGACTAAATTTATCGTCTGAAGCAAATTAAAAATTCATCAATGGATTTTTTGTGGTCAGATATTAATAATTTACGCGCATTTTCCTTTCATTTAATAGCAAAATTATAATTTCTTTTCTGATAGATTTGAAATTTTATTTTGTTTTATTAACGAAGATGTAGACATTAAATAAAAAAAATTTTGAATGGAAAAAAATTCGAGAAACAAACGAGATGCACCGTTATTTTACATTAAAGGAAAAATTATAGGAAAAAGAAACATTTAAAATGAAAAAAATAGTTTAGCGAAAATACACCAACATATTAATTGAATTTTACCTTAAAGGTCTGCAGCCGAGGTTGAGTTTTTCAATTAAAAATATTTTGTACAAAACTAAAATACGATGGGAGAAAAGAGGTTTAGTAGTTGAGACAATGAGGCTCCAGATAACGACTTTGAAATAATTTTGTGTAAAGAAAACGGTGTGATTCTGAAGAACATTTCGAATTTTTTTTTTTTACAATAATTATTTATTTTATAACATTTAATAATTTTTCGTCTAAGTATAAAAACGGAAAACAGTTACAAAAATGTATTTTAAAATGTAATATACAAAAGTCTATTATTTTAAAATATAAAGAACTTACACGTCAGAATTGTTGACGTTAGTTGATAGAGTTTATTATGAACTT
>JAXGGA010011485.1:0-42276 GCA_038373865.1 Uloborus plumipes | reverse complement strand
GGGGCGTAAAACTCAGTTTAACTGCATTTAAAAAGTCATTGGAATATATGAGGGTTTATTTGTTTTGTGCCAGATCTGGCACACCGTGCAGTGAAGGGTTAAGGTAAACCATTTAAAAGTCTTACGTGTGTGACAGCTTTTAAAGAGCCTCGTTAAAACGTTTCTGCCGAATGGATGAAGATGTACGTCAGGTTACAGGTGTTATGTATCAAGTTAATTTATGATATGAGATAGTTTTCTTTTAGTCCCCTAATTAGACCTTGGGGGGAAACTTTTCTATCTTTTGCCTTACGTGTGTGACCAAAAAAAAGTAACCTGCATATTTTGAGGGGTTAAAAACTTATGAAACACTTTATTACAAAAAATATGAGATATAATCATACTAAAGGATCTACGTTCATGATATTTGATAGTTTTTCCAAAAAAAATTGATTATTAGATGAAAAAAATTCTCTGACATTTTTTCACTAATAATGCATTTTTTTAAAAATTTGTCTCAATGTTATTAAACAAGGCTAAAATATGAGAAAAGAAAAATTTTATCTTAAAATTGATGCTGGAATCGAAAAGAGTAGATATTTTTTTGTCAAAAAATAAGGTTTGTTTTTGTATTATGCGGGGGAAAAATTTTGGTGTGTTAGGACCACTTTTCGTGGAATTGCCCTCTTTATTTTCCACATACTTTTCTGTACTTCATACTAAACAATGGATATTTTTTAAAAATACAATGACGAAGAAGAGCATTTCACCGCCATTTTTTCTGAAAGCTGATTTTAAAAGAAAATATCTCTTCTAGTGAACTTTTGTTTTAAATTTCCCATTATAAAAATATAGTTTTGCACATATTTTTTACATGATCTAAAACAGAAAGTATTCATTGTGTCTTGAATCAACACTTATTTTTATTTCTTCTAAAAGAACTGAGCTGTACTTGCACTAGATTCTTAATTGTGTACTCTTTTGGAACAAGCTGAAGACAAAACAATTCGAGCTAAAGGCAAAACACTTAACAAATGCCCTTTATATACCTTCCAACTGGTAGCCAAACTATTTTTCACACCAGTGCGAGGTCCAAATTCATGCGACTTGTATCAATTCAGAGAACTTTTTTCAAAGAAACGTGATTTAAGAAGAAAATTGTGGAAGTCGCGGGAAGTTATCCAGAAAATATCTAACGATTCGAAATATTCTTACGGTGTACTCTCAAATACGATTGCACTTTTGTTGAAAAAGACACTGTTTTAGAAGAATAACGATAAGTATTTCGTGTTTTCCCAATAATTTTAAAGAAAGATGTTTCAATCTAACTTAATTGTGAACATCATTACTTACAGCCAAAACATGAGATTTTTTTTTCTTTCAAATGGGGCTGCAGTAGAGGCACAACCTTTTGCAGACCTAGTGCGAGCACTAGGATTTAATTTTGCCTAGGGATATTCAAAGCCAAACGAATAACCCAAGGGATCTTTTACATGCCGCATAAGCATACGACATGGGCGCCGAGGATTTTACGCATCTCGAAAATCCGCCGACTGGCCAACTCCAGGATCGAACCTGGGTTATCGGCGCGGAAAGCCGACGCTCTACCACCACGCCACCAAGTCGACAAAAAAAAATGATAAACGAAATTTTTATACGAAATTTTTGAAAATGAGATATTTCAAACGGCATTTTTCTGATAGATTTTAGGAACGAAACCAACTTTAAATAGCTTCTTGTTTCTTTCATCAACAAAATGTCAACAAACCAAAATCTCGTTTGCAAAAACGAACTAAAATATTATTTTTAATATATTTGTCAGTTTCTTAAATTCTTCACAATGAGTAATATGAAACGACAATAGTATTAAAGCAGTAAGGGCCCTGCTCCACATTGACGAAAAGCAGAAAAATAAAGCAGAAACATAAAATGGATTAAATGGTGTTCCTATGGAAAGTAACCGGATTTTCGGTTTCTGCCTTCAGTTTCGGTCGCGTTTTTTGCTGATGTGGAGCAGGGCTCTAAGTAACCGCCCCTAAGCCAGGGCTAAAGCAGGAACATGCAATACAACACCAGCGCGTTTATTGTCCATAGATGGAATAAACGAGCAGTGGTGCATTGCAACAATAGTGTTGCTGCTCTTTTATAAACCTCTTTTCTCCTTTGAAGAGAAGGGACTTTCAGATGAGCAAAAAATGGTCAAAAAATCGGTTCTTCTTTGATGATATTTCTAAAAACTATATGATTGAAATACATGTTATTGCTATTGTAAATAAATAGCTTTACCTTATTTGTGGTGAATTTGTATTCAAAACTAATTTAATAATGAAATATACAACAGTAAATGTTGATTTTCTCAAAACATAATTTTACGCGTGTTTACAAATTTCATACTGCTCCAGTGTAAAAAATTATTATTTAAATTTGCTAAAAATTTTTTGCCATGTACTTAAGAGGTTTTTTAACATTTTGTTGGGAAGGAATTTTCTATTTTACTAGCTGTGTTGAATATATTTGCTGTGTTTTATTGAAATATGGATATCTTTCACAAAAAAAAATGTAAATTTTAGTTTGTTTTTTTTCTTTAATTTTTGCCACAATATATAGAAAAAGTACTCCCAACATTTCACTTTCTGGTGTTTTATGTTCCACATTTTGCTTGTATTTTATCATTTTGATGAAATTTCAGGTGCTTGGAATAAAAAAGAAAAATCGTTAAAATTCAAATTTTAAATTTAAAAAAAAAACAAATTTTAAAATATTTCAACGAAAATTTTTATATGTGTTAGTTTTTGCAACATATAGCTATGCTGCAAATTTCAAAGAAATTCATTGAAAATTGCTAAAGAAAAAAATGATAGTCCCTTGTCGCCTTAACTGAAACAAAGTGAATTTTATGTCTTGTTTCGCCTTTATCGTTTACGAGTGATTCCATAGTGACTAACATAACATACAGAGCTGATTTTGTAACTGTTTTTACTTGTAACTTAAAAGATAAAAAAAAAAAATCAGCTATGCTGGTGGATTTTCAATTTACATGGTGTCTATGTATCATTTATGCTAAGAATTTAAAACAAAATTACTGACAGTAGATATTTTTTCAACCAAAATAGCAGCGCGACTGACGTAACATTTTTGCAACCCTGAAAATGAATGCTCATGTTGTAAGGCAAAAATGTCTCAAAGTTAAGCAAGTGTTAAAAATTGAATGATATATTTGAAAAATGTGCAAAGTTGGCTTTTAAAAACATAAAACACATTTATTAAATCTCAATTTTTTTTAGTCTTAAGTGTCACTTTTACTCAAGATGGAGAGTGTGTAACGTAACGTGACTAACGTAACCATCGAATAACAGGCAGTAAACACACTACGAACTATTTATTATGGATAATCTCAGTGATAATTACGATAATTTTTCAATTTTGTTTCTTCCTATGCTGTATGATTCTGTTTTATTTATTTATTTATTTATTTATTTATTGATACTGTTTTCACTTCGGTATTTTTTTTTTCCTTCGGCTAAGGTTGACATTTCCACGGAATGACCCTTACCATTTTAAATGCTTTATTGATTTTTATTTTTTACACTTTATTTTGAGTGGGATATTTTTTTCTTCAATTTGTATTATATCTGAATTAAGAATAAAAAGTTACTCTAGTCAACTGAAATATCAAACTCAAAGTTGATTCTGACTTTTTTTTTGCTCTTTATTCTACAGGGTGCAGCGGAGAAACTTGCTGATTTAAAAAGTCAATAAAAGAAAAAGTATTTCATGTATCGGTTTATTTATTTTTATAAAATATTGTACCCATTCTGAATTTTTATTGTATTTAGATTTGAAATTTACATCGGGCAAATGGCATCCCCCCATAATAATGCACTGATCTACCCTAGATTTGACGTTTTGTTCCACTCTTTCGAGCATATCGACTGGGATGTTGATGATAGCAAGCCGATGTTGTTCTTCAGGTGTTGCAGGATCAGGGCTTGTCGTTGTAAACGATCGATTTGAGATACTCCCATAAAAAATAGTCGCAGGGTGTCAAATCGGGGAAGACGCCGGCCACGGTACGTCACCTCTCAAGGAGACGTTATCACTCAACTGTTGAACCACAGCAAGTTTGTAGGGATGAAACTGGAGTTCGTTGTGAAGAATTCGTCTCAGTGTGCAATCAGAAATCTCCAGAGCAGCAGCGTGTTTACGCGCCGAACGCCTGGGAGAGCGCAAAAACGACTCCCTCACTTTCTCGACGTTTTCTGGAGTTCTGGAAATCCGTTGACGTCCTGGGCCTTTTTTTTTGCCACACACCCACTTTCCCTGAATGTTTTCACCCACAAAACAGTCGATTCCGGCCAGGAATGGGACCCCCGGGATGAATTTTGAACCGAGTTCGGAAGGCACGTTGAGTGGCGACCACCAAAAGATTATTTGAAAAGTAAGCCTCGGCGGCGAACGCTCGTTGCTCGCTTGTCCAAAGCTAGCCGACAGCTAAATTGTAAGATAACAAAACTTCAAGACCTCCTCTTTAAAATGAGACTCCCTTCACTCCTGTCTGACCACTCCTTGCTAATGAGCATCCAATTAAAATCAGCAAGTTTCTCTACCGCAAACTGTATTTCTTCAGATTTTACTCGACTTAATTTTGGTGCAGTTTTAGTGCAGTATTTTTCGCAAAAAAAAAAGAAGATGTAGAAATCAAATAGTGAAAGCTGTTTCTAATTAATGAATGTATGCAAATAATGCAATAATTAAACTGTGAACTATTTTTTCCCATTAATATTACAAAATTATTTATTTTTTCCAATAGTGAAAGGTTTGTATCAGTTTCGTAATCAAAAATCTTATTTGCAATAGATTATTATTTAAGAAAATCATGCTCTATCCCAGAAACTCTTAAGTATGCAAATTTCAGATGATCAAATGGGTCTTCCTTTATTCAAGATTAAAAGCAACATTATTCGCAAAGAGAGACTTAATTAATAATTTCAGCTTCCTTTTGTCTTGGAGAAAAAAACCAACTGCTGCAAATATTTCCGAAATACTACTTCATTTTCCACGGAAACATATTTTTTAACTCAATTCTATGCGATTTATGTTAAACATTAACTGCGTTAGATATTAAAATGCTGGTGTGTTTTGATACGAGTATAAAGTGTATAACGAGTATACGTATAACTACTGCAGCATGTAACTCGTCTTTGGTGTGAAATGAACTATAACTGCAATATCATTTTTTCAGAGAATATTTTATGCTTCTTCTTGATTTTTGTAAAAACAGAAAACTTAGAAATTTGTCAATTATGCGCAGTATTAAAGAATATAGAGTACCAATTGTCATTGATTAAATATTTCTCTCTAAGTACTACTCAAACAATATTTTTGTAAAGGGCAATATTCTTACTAGAAGAAATATTAACTTTAAAATTATGATTGAAGTATCACCTTTTAAACAACAGAAAATAGTGCCTAAAAAGCCCTAAATATTTCATTGCATTCTGACTGGGGCACGGTATGAACTTTTTTTTCCAGAAAAAAAGTTCTTATTATTATTGCTGAATCCGGTGGTGAGAATCTAATTTTTCGGAAGTCTCGTTTTCTAGATGTACGTAATTAAATTACATGCTATATTTTTCCAATGGTAATTACAAATCAGTGGTACAAAGAAGAGAGTAGCCATATGGGATTTTTAGTTCTTGCTATTTTAATCTAAAGACGACCCCTTAAGTTTTATAATTATCCATTATTCTTTACTAACTTGGAAGATTTTACTTAAAAATGTCTTCCATAAATGGTATTCAAATGAGAAGAAATGTGTTGCTTTTTCTTTATAACGGTATGTATGCTGTTGTTGTCTGCTATTTTGAATGTATGCAGATTAAATTATTTCGTCTAAATAAAAAAAAATTAAAAAAAAAAAAAAACGAAATAAAAACATAGCTCTTTCAATGAAAAATAACGAAACAATTGTCAATTTGACTATTTTTATTAATTTGAGTAAAGTTTTCTTTCACAAAATCAACCATTTAATTCTTAGTTTGTTCTGCACAATCTGCTACACCAAAAGCATAACTTTGGCGAAGATCTACTCAATTTCTACAAAATTCTATTTCATAGATGTTACCAAAATAATCTTGCTTCAGTAACCGGTTTTCTTGTGGAATGTTTAAATAAACTATGAGCTTTAAGTTTTTATTTCACCTTTTTTAAGCATACCTCCGCGATCTCTTTAGTTTTTAACTCGTTGACGTGTAGATCACCACATTTTTGGGATGACAGCTTCAGACAGCAGAGGCGACGTGCTGTCGCAAATCCTGCCCAGCCACTATGTTTTAAACTACCCTTTTTGACACTTAGATTACTCTTGGTGACAACTTTAGCCACCGGTTGTCAATCAAAAATTGTCAACATCCCCAATTTAGATTCTAAGCTTTTTCTGCTGTCCCTTATCCTGAGACAACGACCCTGTAGAATGCTATTTAATATGAACACACTTTCTCTCTATTTCCGCATCGGAAAAGATGAGTTGCTCCGATGATGTTTGAGCATATTTTTCTCCTCATCTTTATTTTGATTATCATTTTGGCTCCATCTAGTGGCAGATATGTCAACGATATTCTTGGTGTATTTCATTCATTTTTTTGCTAGTCTCAATTTTCAACATTTGTTGCTGTGACATACGAAATGAATTTAACTAAAGTATCAAAATAAAAATTGTCTTGAGGAAAATTGTTCTAAAGCGTTGGAATTCTCTTTCAATGTATAGTTTCAAACTTATTGTATATTTTTTGAGTCTTAATTGGGTCATTTTCAAAATTTGCTTACATTTGCTGTCCGGAGGTTAAAAAGACGATTTTGAAGCATAACTTATATTTTAAATTCAATGCCAATAATTATTTTCTGCAAGAAGTACCCCCCAAAAAATTCTATCACTCAACAAATTATTGAAATGTATTTATTTATTTTTATATTAGTATTTAAAAATGAGAATCAGGGCAAAAACGCTTGTCCATTTCCAATTTTCGCAAGTTCAACTATTTTTTTCCTATACTTCCCAAGTAGCACACTTCGTTTTTTAAAGGTCGTAAAATGGTTATTAACGTTGTAACAACCGCTTAAAAACGTTTATTAAACGTTTGAAGGTTATTTGTGCTACCTGGGTCGCATTTACTTAATGGTCAAAAAAAGTAAATGCGACATATTATTTTTATATATTGACTATTAGTATATGGTATTCATGATAAATATTGACAATAGTAATTTTATTTCAATAAGAAATGTATGAATATATTTTGTCCGGAAGTTCTTGTCAAGTCCGTTACCCTAAGATTATTTTAGCTAAAAAAGGTATTTATTGAAGTCTAAAGATGGTAACACGTATTCAGTTAACTTAACAAATTAGTGACGTGACTATTTTGTACCATTTTGTTTCCCTAAGTCGAGAAGTATTGCTGTGGCGTTTCGCACAAAATTTTTTCCAGGTGCGTATTTTTATTCTTTGTCAAGTCCGTTACCAAAGATTTTAGTATTAATTTTTACTTTTTCTAAACTTTTTCCCCTAAATATTGTTCCTTATACAACTCTAAGAAAATGCATATTATAGTTCAATTTTTAAATTCGAAAACCTAGTCATAATTTGACATTTTGGTTGAAATGTCAAGTCCGTTACTGGTCAAATCCGTTACCAAATGTCAAATTCGTTACCATAGAGTTTTTGATCAATATTTCAATCATCACAAACATCGTTTTAAGCTTCAGGGTGCAAATAATTTCAAATGAAGTTGGTTCTAGGCTCTATGATGTAGTTTAAAAGTAAGATTTCATATTGATTTTGCATGGTAATGGACGACAATTTTCCTTGCAACTTACAGTTTTACAACAGCATTTGAATATTTAATTATTCATAAAAGTGTACAACCAGTTACTTTTTACACACCTACAATATGTGACTAAACATCTGTTAGTGTTTCTAAAAGAAAAGAGCAAGTTAAAAAAATTACTTAAAAATTTTGAAATGTAAGCATATGGTGAAAATGACCCAATTGTTAATTTGGCAAATATCTAAAAACGTTAAAGGCACATTTTTTTATCTTTACTAATTTTAAAATCCGTTTGATATGTTCTCATTTTCTTTAAATACCATCAAAGTTAGGGAGAAAAGACTGAAAGAAAATGTCTATTTGATTGATTAATTTTTTGCTTAAATATACCTCGGTATTGAACTTCTTTAGTCTTCGACTCTTCGTTTTTACTCATATTCTGAACTCACAAAATTTATTTTCCCAATAAATTGTAAAATAAACAATAAAAAAATAAAAATAGTGCAAGAATGATTTCAAGAGTTAGAAAATAAAAATGCATCGTAGATAATATAATAACTCAGTTAAAATCGCTAAGAAATTTTCCGCATCCTAAATATTTCTAACCTATAGTTCTTCAAATGTTTTACTTCATCTTAAATGTTTGAAATATCTTGTTTAAAAAGGAAAACATTTCAAGCACTTTTGCAATAAATTTGCCAATTCTGTTTGGAAAAGGGTATTGAAGTGTTAATAGACTCCCAGATTTTTAAACGCAACTTTTTATAATAAAATAACAGCAGAAATCTCGACGTTATTGTGGGATGCCAAAAGCTTACACTTCTCTGCATTGAAAAGAGAGCTTGCTTGCACTCCGAAACACGTGACTGCAGTGACTGGCTAGTTTTTGAATTTTTAGCGCTGTGTCTTCCACTGTGACAAAAACTTTTATCTAAAAAAAATTCTGCACTAAATGAATATGTGTTTTCTCCGAATTTCTACACTAATAATAACTACAATAATCAAAAAAGTAAACGAATAAAAATGTTGAAAATACTATCAGCAGATTGCTGAAGAGCACATTTTTGAAAGTACTTACCATAAAAATTAAAATTTGGTAATGAAAAGGATAACATATAAGATATCCGCCTTCTTTTTTTTTAATCTTCGTTTACTATTTGCATTTATATATTGCCTTAAAAACTTTCAGAACTTCTTTTCTGACTTTAAGGGATGGAAATTTTTCTTCTTCTTCCTTTTTTCCCACTTTTTATTTATTTATTTATTTATTTTTTTATTTTACTTTATTTTATTTTATTTTATTATTTGCTTACTTATTCATTTATTTTGCATTGCTGCGTAATTTTAGTGAACAAGATATATATTTATGCGTGTGACCAGTAATGTATGAAATTCTGTTTTTTTTTTTTTTTTTATTTTGTGCAATTCCTAAGCATTCTTAGTTTATTTGAATCAGCATTTTATAACATGAAGAATTCCTATATTTATAACATTAAGAATCGAGGTTGGTTGAACTCGATATCATGCTGGCATTATAACATACAGTTTATTTTTAAGTTACCGGAAAACAAGTTTTGTTATAGACATTGGAGCTGGGTGAAGAAAACAAACTTAAGTGACGGGAAAATGCGCGAGCTCTAATATTCAATATTGATTGACTTGAAGAGCCAGCCGCCAGTTATCCAACGCAAAGCTCTTATTCCTGCAATTATCACTTATTATTATTACTATAACTGGTGCTTTTTTTTATTAATTTTATTACTATACAGTATTGCGGAAATTGTCAAAGAAATGGATTTTAATGAAATTTTCTCTGCAAAATTTTGAAGAAAATATTTCGTAAGCAAATCTATGGAAGAGACAAATACTTATACATAATAATGCATTTGGATTTTTAAAAATGCACATAGCAAAATAATCAGATTTTTTTCTTTAAATTTATTAACTTGTAAATTAGGAATTTATTTATATTTATTCGGCGCTTTTTATTTTTGTTTAATTTCATTTTTTAATTTTCAAAATCTACAATAGTTCATGTACTGTAACGAATTTGATTGCTTTCGCTTTAAAGCTTCAATTATATTTATTTTACACTTTTTCTTTCTTTTGTCATTGTTTAATTTTAAACTTAAATCGTTAATCAAATTTTGTTATAAATTATCTTGATGTTAAAATAGTTTTCCATGCGCTTTAGAAAATGTTAATTGATCACACACACTTGCGTGTGATCAATTAACATTTTCTAAAGCGCACACATTATTTTAATAAAATAGTATCGATTTAATTTAATGTCCTAACATTATTTTTCGTTTTAAACAAAAGAATATTACAAAATCTCTTGATTTGTATTTTGTTGATGACTCTGTTTTTAATAATTTATCACTAACCGGATATGCTTTATTTCTCAATGCTTTAAAAAACATTTGCCGTCAAAATAGTTTCCAGTTAGGTAAAAAAATAAATATAAACTAAAAAAATGTTTAAAATATTTTATTTTTACTTGTCGAGTTAAAGTGTTATAAAAGGAAAATGGTTTTATGTTCGGGCACACAGCATACATAAAAACTTTTTTTTTTCATTTAAGTGTTTTAACATTAAACTTTTGGTTGAAGACCAATGTATTCCTCCATCCCCAAACGAAGTGGATGGATTTAAAACGATCTATGCACATCAATTTTTATTTATTTTATTTTATAATATATTATTTATTTATTTATTTAATTTGCTTTTTTTCTTGCTGTTTTTTTATTAAAAAACATTACTTTACTGATATTACGTATCTATGATACACGATAATTCTTTGTGAGGCCTAACTAAGCCCATCCTACTTATGAAACATGGCTCAAATTTATTTGAAGATTTGGAGCAATAAAGGGCAGAAGAAGGGATCCTGGAAGCAATTTTTTTAAAAGATGATTTGATTATTTTTTATTTCAATCTCTAATATAGAACTAAAAATCCTCGCATTTTGATTTTACCAGAATTTGAAATTCCTTTTTTTTTTCTGTATGAATCAAAATCTGTCAAAAAATATAGTTGTTTTTAAAAAGAATTGAGCTGGAAATGCTGGCGCAAAATTTATGTTCCCAAATACATTTCAAGTCTCAGTGTGCACTTGACTTTGTTTTCCCTCTTATTATATCATTGACTTTTAATAAATCTTCAATCTCCATCGAAAGATGTCATTACATAATCACCCGAAAAAAAAGAAGTATATTTCTTCCTATAATTACCCATTAGATGGAAGATCCTTGAAATTGCTTCAAAAGTTCATTCGTCTTTCGTCGAAGTTAATCTTCCCTAAGCGTGGTAACGATGTCAAATGCTTTTTTTTTTCCAGTATAGTAGTACTACGGAGTTGATTTTGCTTTTTCCAATTGTCACAGAGACGTCTTTGTTTAAGTATGTGATTAAGCTTGAAATTCTAAGTCAAAATTTGCGAGAATTAAAAGTCGATTATGTGGTTAAGATTGAAATGAGTGTGTGATTAAGATTGAAATTCAAAGACAAAATTTGCTAGAATTAAGAATTAAGCTTGAAATTCTAACGCAAAAATTGCTTTCACAAATTCATTTCAAGTTTCAGTGTGCACTTGGTTTTGTTTTCCCTCTTTCTATGTCACTGACTTTTAATAAATCTTCAATCTCCATCGAAAAACGTCATAACGTAATAACCCGAAAAAAAAGAAAGAACTTTCTTCCTATAACTACCCATTAGATTGAAGATCCTTGAAATTGTTTCAAAGTTCATTCGTCTTTCGCCGAAGTTAATCTTCACTAGCGTGGTAGCGATGTCAAATGCATTTTTTTTTTCATTATATGAGTACTACAGAGTTGATTTTGCTGTTTCCAATTGTCACAGAGACGTCTTTGTTTGAGTGTGTGATAGTTTACGGTACAGTCAAAACCACTGAATAAACCCATTCATAAAATTATGGAAGTTTCTCCACAGTCGCTGATGCAATAAAACTTTTGGAGTGAATTCAAGTGGCTAAAAATTGATTCCTCCCATAGACGTGAAAAGATGAGGTGAAAAATAAAAATCAAATGCAGCCATTAATCTTATTTTTAGAATTGATTTATGCTGCCAACTCTTGCACTTGATGCGGCACTCTTAACTCTGTACCTCAGAACCAGACTAACGTAAGTCCATTTTCGTCATTTTTCGGTAGAGGGGAAAAACGATTGTCGAATACATCGTTTTCCCCAACTACTGAAAAATGGCGAAAATGGACTTACATTAGTCTGGTTCTGAGGTACAGAACTTAGTGCAAGCTTTAGTTACGAAAAACACACATCTGCAGGGCCTTCATTTCAAGTTCTTCCAGGGTGGGGGGAGGGTCCAAACACAATGCAATTTCATCGGAGAACATAAAAAACCACTCCCACTTATATGTAAATACATTGATTTCTCAAAGCCAGGGGAGTCAATCCCCCCTGACCCCCCTAAGTGACGGGAATGTACATCTGTCACTTTTCTTGATTTTTTGTGTATTAATTTCAAACATTAATAAGAAACTAGCTGCGTGGCCCGACGTTGCACGGGCTGTAATGTAGTGAAGGCAATTTGAGAAAACTACTCGCCACCAAGGCGGCTCGCCTTTAAAGTAATGAGGAAAGTTTAAACAGTTTACTCGCCGTCACGGCAGCTCGCCTTTACAGTAGTGAGGAAAGTTTCAATAAACTACTCGCCGCCAAGGCGACTCGCCTTTAAAGTACCAAGGAAAAGTTTAATAAACTACTCCACGCCAAAGCGGCTCGCTAAAAAGCTTTCCTGCATCAAAGAATCAATCGAATTATTTGCACATGCTTCCTCAAAAATAAAGACGATGTCAAGTAGCGCATACTTAGCACTCTCCCTAAATAACAAATAAAATTCCTTTCCAAAAATAATTATTTCCAAACCGCTTTCTTCCTGTAAAATTAATTACCACGAAATAAATAAAATTTTGAAGCTTGAGGCTCCCGGGGCTCAGCCCCTCATCCTCCAGTGTGCTATTATTGAAGGTTTCCCCCGGATGGGGACATGGCTATTGTTCATCGCAGGATTGATTGTGTGGATGCACGAGGGTATTGACTTCCTCTCACGAGAGTACCAGACTAATAATGGCCTAGGCACTGTAAATTTTTTATTTAGTAAAAAAGTTTAACTATCAATTTCCTCTCAAAAAGATAGTTGTACAAATTTCTTTTCTTTTTCATTGTTTTGTTTGTTTGTTTTAATGCATGTACAAATAAATAGTTTTAAATTTTCCCTTGGTTCTTTTCTTTTTTTTTTTCACTAATTCAAAATGATAATAAAATAAAACAGTATTAAAAGAGGAATAATAAAAAGAATAAATAAATAAATTAAATAAAATAGAGAAGAAAAAGGCTCCCAGCCAGAGTGCATAAGAAAAAAATCGAGTTGTGAAGTGGGGAGAGTGGACCCACTAAAATTAATTGCAAAATTCTAAACGAAAAAGTTCTTTTATTATTTGGATCGCAGCCAAAAAAAGTCCCTTCGAAAAACAGCAATTGCAATTTTATTTAAAAACACATTTTCAAAATGGTACCAGAGAAAAAATATGTCATTAATAATTAGAATAAAAACAATTGTTAGAACTTTGTTATAACACGTATTCAAAATGACAATGGAAAAAAATAACTCTTTCATTTTAAAAAGTTCAATTTAATCAACGTTTTAATTTAAAATCGCAACGGAAAGAAATAAATATCTTGGAATTTTAAATAGTTCAATAATTTAATTAACGGCTTAATTCAAAATGGCAACGGTAAGAAATAAATGTCTTGGAAGTTAGGCTTAATCACTTTAAATTACTTATTAATTGATATCTTCGCTAATTAAAATCGTATGATTATATAAATTGAAACTAATGAAGCCTGAAAAATTACCTATCTATCGGTACCTGGTTCGACTTTCAGTTCATTGGCGTTCAGGAGAAAGAAGCGTGACATAGATAGATAGAAAGATACTCAGTTTTTAATATAAGTAGATTAAAGTAAGGCAAGCTTTAAAACTATATTCCAAGTTTCTATGAATATTTTCTAAATAAAAACGATGAGTCTAGGCGTATCATTAAATATTTTACAGGCATAGGAAAACTGATATCTTATTATGTTTTATGGGTTTTGGGTAAATATAATTCATAACTCTCCGTCCACGGCAACCTGCTGGTAACCAGTTATACATTGATAGCAATGTCGCAACAGAAATTAAATTTTTCTACGATTAATATTTTGTATCTTGAAAGCTATAGTTGCTATAAAAATTAGAACAAACAAAATAAAAAAGGGAAGAGCAATATATTACCACATGAGCTATCAATCGGACTCACGTAGTGGGAGGGGGGAGGCGTAAAAGAATTTAAATGAAAGTTTTAATGTAGAGAAACAAGTAAAATTTAAAAATAATTATAATTTGACTCCATTTCGTGGTGACATATCAACGTTTGCACTATCACTTTTCTTCTGTTTTTAGAGCTAATTTTCAATTAAACATATCTTTGAATCTGGGTTCTGGTCATTACAGATTCCACCATTTATGTTGTGACAGTGAAACGTATTATATGCCAACCACACATGAATCTTAAGTTACTTCAAATTAGTTTCTATTTAGCTCTGATCTTCTTTGATTTCACCAGTTCCAATAAAAATATCTTCAAAATAATGTAAGGGGCTGTAACGTTAAGCTTTGTGCCAGAAATTATCCATATTTTTATTCAATATTTAGCTAGCCAACCACACTCTGTTTCAAATTTCGGTAGTTCTACTTGGATTGACCACACACATATATGTGGGGGGGGGGGGGGGGCTAACGGGTAACAATGACCTCACATCATTGTTAAAAAAAGTGCAGAGCCGGAAATGTTGAGGACACCTTAGTGTTTTGGTATGAAAAATGCTTTTTTATAATGAAAAAAATGTAACAGTATTTATTGTTTTTACATACAAGGGCATTACAGTTATGCCGCTGATCAAGTGTAAAAAAGTATCAGACAGAAAACTTTTTATACAATGAAAAATGTATGATTTTTTTTTTTTTTTTTTTTTTTTGTCCTTTTATGGATGAATAATGGAAAGCAAACTACCATTTAAATATTTAACTTTTAATATTAATTTTACGTAGTAAAACTGTCAAAAACTCAATATTATTACCCGACTACTTCATTTTGTTTCGTGTAAAAGTAACATAGCTGATTACTGTTTTTTCCACAACTGTGCAAATAAATTCATAGAAATATTGCTAAAAAATCGTGGCTGCAAGTATGAAAACATCATACCTTTTTATTTATTTATTTTTTAATATTTTGGCAAGTTTTATCCTAGGCCTAACCATTGAGTACAGAAAGCAAACGCCTAAAGTATATCTCTAAGGAAACTTTCTAAATCCTATAAAAACTAAGCTCTCATGCTAAGCGAAGGATAACGTCTAAAATTGGCGTTAAATCAAACTCGTGAAAGGTATGGTCAAGCTGCTAATATTAATCTTTTAGTTAAAAAGTAATGTCTTATTAAAGTTTGTACGTTGTTTAAAATTCTCCGCCCGTCTTAGTGAGATTAAACGTAAGTCTTTTGAGAACTTATAATGCAGAACTGGGTAGTAAGGAACATAAGAAAGTTGGCCGGTTTTGTTATATGTCCTTATTTCAAACCTCGCCATCACGTAAACAGGAAGTTTTGCGTTAGCTTTAAGCCTTGATAACGTTTGTGCCAAATTTAGTAGTTAACACAACTGTAATCAAACTTTAGAATCGTCACAGTAATTTCTAATGCTGAAAGATATGGGTGAATTTCAATGTTGCAACAAACACGCATACACGTCCACTTAACTTGAAATTTTAATTCGTAGGGATTAACTTTTTTTTATGTATTGATTATTTCAGAATAGAAATAGCAGTTTCTAAAAAGGTAATTTAAGGAATTATACATTCCATGAAAATCAACATTAGATTCAAAACAGCATTCCTAAATATCTTCAACAACATATGGATAAAAGGAATGAAATATTCCCATTAGAATAATTACTGCTGTTCTTAAAAAGTTCAATTTGAATGAAGACAACAGTTCCTAGTTAAGCTCAAGAAAACCACGTTCCTGATGAAAATTCCATTTTAGTTTGCATTCAGTTTAAAGGATAATTACATGTATCAAATAAAATGTTTTCACTGTCGTTTAACAAATGCTAGTTTTGAATGATATTAAAAGTTTTTGAAAATGAAATTGTGTTTAAATGTTCCGTAACTGGTCGTTTTCCCTAGTACTGCAGTAAATCAAAGCTGAAATTCAGCATTAAAAGTAAAGTTTTAACGGCAGTGCATTAGAGGTGCAGGACACTATCAAATTTTTTTTCAAAATCGGGATCTGAACTTTATATGTTTAACGTTTTATACTCTATTTAGAGGCATAAAGTACTAAGTGCAATTTCCAATATTTACCTTACCAACGGGCACGCATCTTGCCTACATGAAAGGTTACACGTATTTTTCACATACGCTATAGTAAAGTCAAACTTTTGATGGCAACAGAAAATAGGTCAAAAAGAAGGGGTTTAAAAGACAAAAACAGGCATTCACAGCTTCAGCAGAACTAAAGGTATAAAGTCAAAGTCATCTCTAGTGTATCTGTCACATACGCGCGCCCACTGGAGGGTTTACAAGATAGAGAGTTTCAAACAGCACTTGTCGGCACTTTTCATATGCTGTTTTTGAGGTAAAAAGACTATAAGACCAGGAAAAAATTGTTTTCTAGCATATTGCCTGCCTTTTACCTCCTGGGTAGAGATACTAATTTAGCTTAATGAAATATAATGTGCCTTCATCAAGCTAAAAATTGAAATGTTCCATCATCCATTCTAAAATATATTCAACTTTTTTACAGGCGCAAAGCATTCGTCAGCCCCACAACTGATGTTTTACCACGAGAATGAGACCGAAGATTCGCGCCTCAATACCGAGTGGTCAGATAGCGAGTCTGATTTGGATTATGGCCTCGGCATGGGGAAGAACGGCCAGAGTCGCTTCTGCCGCTGGTGGAAAGAGCAGCAGACCAAAGTCAAATCCTTCACCGATCATACGTATTTCCAAAGAGGCATCCTCACAGCTATCCTAGTCAACACCCTCAGCATGGGGATTGAGTATCACAATCAGGTGAATTTTTTACTGGATTTGAAAGTGAAAAAAGTGTGTAAGGTTACTATTGTTGTTGGGTGTAACAGAACGTGACTTCTGGATTAAGCTGTTGCGATTTTAAGAAAACTTTAATTATTGGTGGAGAGTTTGATGTAGCCTGTGCTAAGCTCCACTATGGGTAAAAAGTTATTGGGGTGTTATTCAAAACGCATGCTTCCAGGACAGTTTGTTTTATCAAAAACATTACAGGTATGAAGTTGTCTAAAATGACTCTCTGATGTTAAATATTATCAAGCAAATAATTTTACTTAGACAAATATATAACCCATAGTTAAGAATTCTAGCAGTCAATAGAAATTATTTTAAAAGCTGGAAACGTAAGTAGGAACCATGAAAATATTTTTTTGAAAGAAAAGATTTTTTTTCAAAGCAAACTCTTACATTTTAATAACACATTGCCACTGACTTGCATTTATTGATGATAAGAATGTTCTCGTTCACTACTGTAGCCCGAAGAGTTAACCCTCGCCGTAGAGATTAGCAACGTCATCTTCACCGCAGTCTTTTTCCTGGAGATGATCCTCAAGATGTTTGCGGAAGGATTTTGCTCCTACATCAGCAGCGGTTTCAACGTCTTCGACAGCGTTATCGTAGTTCTCAGGTACAGCAGTTGTTTTTGCCGTCGAGAAATTACTTCTCTGTTTCATAATTTCTAGTAATGTTTTTAACACTATTTAGTACTTTCTGCATGCATGATTAAGGCTTTGTTATTAACTTAACAAAGCTTCAAGTTAGAAAAGCCACAGCTCTAAATCTTTATAGCGTTTTGTAGCATCTCATTTAAAAGCGATTTATATATTTTTTTCAAGTATCGTTTTAATTAATTAATTTAAATGTAAAAATTACCGTCCCATAGTCAGAACTAAGACATTCTGAAAAGCAATATCAAACCGTAACAGCATGCAGAGACTGCAATTTTGCCCATATTATGGGTTCATCAGTCTGGAATAGCCATAACTGAGCAACATGCAGCAACCTCATAAAATATAAAGATTTTACGCAACGACGCTACGTGAAGCTGAGCTCGGTTCTAAGTTCAGGTATTCCAGGTTGATGTGTGCAAAATAAGGGGTATCGTTAACATTAGCTATAGATTTTTTTTGAAATTGTTTTCTCAGAACTATATTTCATTGTTCAACATTACCCTTTAAGAGCAAGAATCTGAGGGAGTGTCACGCCTGTGATTCATGACGTCTCAGATTTTTTCCAAAAAATTACCAAATGTTTATTATCTTAGTGAAAAACCAAATTCAGAATGTTTTGCTCTAAATTTAAGTTGTTTAGTTTTTATGGATCCCTAAAGATGAAGGTGCGGTATCAAAAATTAAGCGGATTTTCAAGACATGGAAGTTGCTGTGAGCCAAAACTCTTACCAGGAACTGTTTAACTCCAATTTTCTTTTTGTATATGGAATATAGAAGGTTGAAACTTTACAAAATGAATGTTGAATTTGTGGTAAGTTGTTGCCGTAAGGTCAGTGACGGCCCTCAAAAAAAGGCATTTTTGTCGTTTTTTAGCGTTTTTGAGGTTCAAAAACAGCTTGTACATTTCAGTTGGCAAGGCAAAAGTAGTGTCGTTTGAAAGACCAGTGTAAGCACTTTAAAATAATGTATAAATAACGAAGGAAAGTTCAACGTACTTTTAGTTGCGTATGGCCGAAATATGAAAAATGTCATATTTTACCGATATTCAAACGGTCATAACTTCCTCTGCCAACAATATATTGAAATATTTTTTTTGCCAATGTCATACTCTATTCTTTGTCTGAACCGAACAGTTGAGTCCTTTGAGGCAAAATGTAAAAAAATTTTTTACAAAAAATGTATTTTTCCTGTGCATTTTTTGTAAAAAACTTTTAAGCACTTCGCCTCAAAGGACTCGCCTGTTCTGTTAAGACGAATAGTAGAGTATGACATTGGCAGGAAAAAAATTTCAATATGCTGTTGGCAGAGGAAGTTATTTCCGGTTGAATATCGGTAAAATATAGCATTTTTCATATTTCGGCCTTACGCAACTAAAAGCACGTTGAACTTTCCTCGGTTATTTATAAACTATTTTAAAGTGCTTACACTGGTCTTTAAAACGACACTACTTTTGCCGTGGCAACTGAAATGTACAAGCTGTTTTTGGACCTCAAAAATGCTGAAAAACGTCAAAAATGCCTTGTTTTGAGGGCCTTCACTGACCTTACGGCAACAACTTACCTCAAATTTAACATTCATTTTGTAAAGTTTCAACCTTATATATTCCATATATAAAAAGAAAATTGGAGTTAAACAGTTCCTGTTAAGAGTTTTGGCTCACAGCAACTTCCATGTCTTGAAAATCCGCTTAATTTTTGATGCTGCACCTTCACCTTAAGGGGTCCGTAAAAACTAAACAACTCAACTTTAGAGAAAAACATTCTGGATTTGGTCTTTCAATAAGATAATAAACATTTGGTAATTTTTGGGAGAAAATCTGAGAGGTCATGAATCACCTCATAATGCTAGGCGTGACAGTTTCTCAGATTCTTGCTCTTAATGCGCTAATTGCTCGTTTTCTGTCATGGAGCAGTATTAAAACTCGTTTACATTTATTCTCTTGTTATTGCATAAAACAGTGTAAATTGGTATATACTCTTCCAGTTTGGTGGAACTTTGCCAGAGCAGTGGCAGCGGCCTTTCCGTGCTGCGGACCTTCCGACTCCTCCGCATCCTGAAGCTGGTCCGCTTCATGCCGGCCCTGCGGAGGCAGCTCATCATCATGCTCAGGACCGTCGACAACGTGGCCGTCTTCTTTGCGCTACTCATCTTATTCATCTTCATCTTCAGGTAACACAGCCTTCCCCCACGTATATACTTAGAGATCACTAAATGTATCATTCATTCTAACTCTGCAGTCAAATGCAATTTCTCCAAATCATAGTTTCTTCAGGAAAATTAGCATTTTTCAGTCCAGCAGTGACTGTGTATAGTCCTGTTTCAAACATTGCAAGTTGGAGCAATCTAACAGTTTTCAAGAACAAGCCTCAAAAAGTAAAAAAAACATTTATTATGATGGTAAAAATTGAACTGATTTTGAATTCAAACAGGGTGGAGAAGTTTATGGATAGTTAATAGTGAAGTTTGGCACCATGAAATACCGAACGAAGGATTGGAAAACTTTGTGAAATCTAGGCCTAAAATAGAGGTGCTGTGATAAAAACTAGAAGAGGCTAAAAAACACATTAAAGGATCGTCATTTCTACTGCACACATTTAATATTTTTTACTCTCAACTTGATTAATTGAAGAATTTCATCATGGAAACGAAACTGAATTCCAATTAATCATAAACAAAACATTTTTTCAATTATTATTTTTTTTTTATTTATTAGCATGTTTTACTCAATAATTCTTACAGCTCTTTTATCTAACCTAAATTTACATATTAACCTTAAAAATTCTTGATGAATTAAAAAAAAACTATCATTTTTTTTGTTCTTATTTTTGGCACAATAGCACATTTAATTAACTTTCAACAGTCGTGACCAGTAGTGCATATGTATTAAGAATTAACCCTACACTGCATGATTTTTTATTTTTCATAGAAAAAAATATATGTGTTTGTCAATGTAATAAGAAAACATAGAAAAATATTTAAAAAAATTTAACTCTAAATTTTCACCCCTTTCTAATTAAAAATAGTTTTGTTGCCAAATGGCTACACCATGCATTCAACAGATTAAAATGATTGTAAATGATAGTCTTGAAATTAGTTCTTTTTTGTAAAAAAAATAGAGGAATTGAACATTTGGTGCACTGTACTCTTGTAATCCTTTACATTTTGACATTTTACATTATTTTTTATATGTACTTGTACTTTCCGATGATCATTTCTGTCAAATCTGATGTCTTTTGGAGGCTCTCTCGCACAAGCTTTCTTTCTTTTCTCTTTTTTTTTTGGTTTGTAACTAGCTCCTTTGTAGCTAATGGTCTCTTTTTAATACGCTTTTATTAATTTCACATGTGGGTTTGTTTGTATGTATGTATGTATGTATGTAACTCTGAATAAAAGATAAAATTTACGTTCTTTGCAAATATATTTAAATATAATATATTTAATATTATTTTTAAATATATTTAATATTATTTTTAATACTAAAGGCTAAACTGTATTGCATATTGATGTATTATAAGTACATGTAAACTTAAGTGCGGATATTCAGTAGTTTTGAAAATCAGAGGGAAACCCGTGATGATCACAGCGCATTCCAATGTAAAAGCGTATTTTTTAGTTTTTTTTCAAAACTATATTTTAAAATTATTAATGACTTTAGTTGTCCGTGTAAGCACAACGTTTGTGCTAACTGAAATCTAAAATGAACACGTTTTAAAGGCTTTTCCCTATTGATTTTTTGTTTGTTCACTCTGCTGAACATCAACTAAGCATTGATAATTGCGAGGTCTTATAAACGGTAGAACAGCCGAAAGTACCACTTTTGGGTCCGCATGATTATATTATACCTTCCAAAAATAGAAAGAAGCTAGCGAAAAACATAAACAAAGCATGAACTATAGAGATGAATCGAAGTGTTCTCTGGATGCTTTCTGCACAATGTTGCCAAATGGCTACAGACGTGTATTATGTCCTAGATTTTTTCCAAATAATTATTTTGATGTAAAACGCATCTTAAACGAAAGATAAATGTTTATTTTATTCATGTTATTTTTTTAAAAGACGAAGAAAAATATTTCATTGTAAAAAATAATTTCAAAACATGGTAGTTTGAGTGACTTTAAAAGCTATCCATATGGATTCATTTAAGAGCATGTAACAGACCAGTGCTGCCATGTATGGAGGATAAATGGTGATAATTGCTTCAAATATACCCAATACTTGCTTTTTATGCATTGAGTTGCCTTATGAATACATTCTGCTATTCATAAGGAGGACAAATTGTTCATGTAGCCAATTGGCAACACCATGCAGTGTAGGGTTAAAGTGTTGTGTTATAAAATTATCATTCTTTTTGACCCTGCTTAGCATCTTGCAGTCACACCTTTGTGTGCATATAGCACGTTAGCATCGCGTTTGAGACCCTGAACTCCTATACTATATTGCTTATGATCATGTTGCAAAGCTTCAATAATCATACATCTCTGAATGTATCTATAAGATAAAGCCAGCATAAACTTTCTTCGGAAAAAAAATATCTCACATTGCTGAAATTTTTAAAAACATCTGCTTTGTGGCTACGCATATCAGTATATACATAGCCATCTTGATACTAAGGTGAGGAATAATATTTTTTTTTTGGTCTTAAGTCCTTAGTTTTTCGGTTTTAGGTGAATAAGGGAGCGCTTATGGAAGAAATTATGTATTTAGACGTCTTTTCATTTGACGCAGTTTTTAACAAAAATACTTATAGTCTAAGATCCACTGGAGTTTATCTACACTCATAGCGTACACTCATGACGTATATGTCAAATTAAAGCTGATTTTTTTTCTGAACGTGATGCACTACGTCCGTCTACGTAAAAGTGCCCGAAACGTATAGGCAGCCTGACCTAAACAGGTCACATGAATATAGTATTTCTACACTCATAGCGTACACTCATGACTCATATATCAAATTGAAGCTAATTTTTTTCTGAACGTGGTGCACTAAAGCTGCCTATGTAAAAGGGGTCGCAACCTCTAGGCAGCCTGGCCTGAAGTTAAGTCCAAAATTTTAAATGGTTATTAAAGACGGAAAAATTGGTCGATTCTTTTGCTTTTTAAACCAAAAATTATTCTTAATGTGAGTACTTTTTCGAAAAATAATTGATGAACTTAAATTTCAAAAATTACCGATAGGGGCGCTTTAGACTTAAGAGCTAAAAACTACTACTTTTTACCGTTTGTTTTCGTAATTTCGTAATTGATTCAAAGAGTTAAAACTCTAACTTAAATTTTGAGCCCAAAATATCAACTAATTTCCGGTTTTTAGCAATTCTCGGACCAAACGTCGAAAATTGTGTTTTTCTGCTTTTCAACTAGTCCTTTCATGTCAAAAAATTGTTAAAATCACCTGATAATGTTAAAATAAAATCAGATGAACCCTTTTGTAACAAAAAAAAAATCCGACTTTTTTTACCCAGAAATTTCGTATTTTACAACTCAGAAAATGTGCATCTAATTTTATTTTCACATTATTAGTATCGCCAAATGATTTTAATAATCTTTTTTACATGAAAGGACAAGTTAAAAAGTAGAAAAACACATTTTTTGACGTTTGGTCCGAATATTGCTAAAAAATGGAAATTAGTTAAAATTTTGGGCTCAAAATTTAAGTTAGAGTTTAAACTTTTTGAATCAATTACGAAAATACGAAAAAAAAACTGTAAAAAGTAGTTGTTTTTAGCTACAAAGTCAAAAGCGCTCCCTATCGGCAATTTTTGAAATTTAAGTTCATCAATTATTTTTCAAAAAAGTACTCACATTTAGAATAATTTTAGTAAAAAAAGCAAAAGAATCTACCCATTTTTCCGTCTTTTATACCCATTTGAAATTTTGGACCCTAAACTTCAGACTAGGCTGCCTAGAGGTTGCGGCCACTTTTACATAGGAAGCCTTAGTGCATCACGTTTAGGAAAAAATTAGCTTTAATTTGATATATGAGTCATGAGTGTACGCTATGAGTGTAGAAATACTATATTCATATGACCTGTTTAGGCCAGGCTGCCTATAGGTTTCAGGCACTTTAACATAGGCGGACATAGTGCATCACTTTTAGAAAAAAAATCAGCTTTAATTTGACATATACGTCATGAGTGTACGCTATGAGTGTAGATAGACTGCAGTGGGATCTTAGACTATTATAATCAACCGCTATAAAATATAATTCTCTTATATAATAAATAAGGAATTCATAGTAACATCTATGCTGATGCGTAAAAGATAATTAGACAACGCAAAAAATGCACAAAATTGAGCAATAAAATTAATAAATACGCTCTAACACCGAAACATGCATTCAAACGTTTCATACGTGTCTAATTATCTTTTACCTTCCATATCAACTTCGCAAGTTTTTTCAGCTAGATTTGGTGCATTTGATGCTCACTGGAAAGAACACATAAGCGATCAATTATATAATTGAATATTTCAGAATATATTTATTAAGTAATACCTTATACCATTGCAATTTCGAAGAATAATTAATTACACGGAAAAATATTGGAAATTTTATCATTAGTAATCATTTAGAACATTATTGATTATTTTCCAAGCTTGAAAAATTGAAAGACATTCATTATTTTCTATCTCCATTTCCACTCTCAAAGCTGGTAAATGTAACTATCAAAAGATCTCTGGAAACTATTGATCAGCCTTTCTATTGTATATCTGCAATGTTTTCGTTAATTTTCAGAGTTGTAATTTTTTAAATCATTGATAGCTCCGATTGATTTTGGGGGATTTATACTTCGTCTTTCAGCGTAAATAATGAAGTATTTTCTACCATTATTTACAAAATATGTACGAAGATTTCAGTCGATATCAAGTAATTATTGATTTATTTCCTCTTCATTATATAGTTGAGAAAGCATTGACTAGTGTCTACTAAAATTAAGCTCAGAAACTTCAAGTGTGTTTATTCTATTTCACTAGTAGAAAGTCAGAGATTGTAATTAAAAATGTAAAGGACTCACTTTTAATTCATATTTTCTTTGAAATATTGATAATTGACTCGGCAATATTTTCAGCAAATGTAAAAATGAGTAAAATGCGCAAGTATCAAATCAATTGTGAAAATATAATTACATTCGTGCCTACGTGTTTGTGAAATAATTTCAACTTAGATTTATGCTCCACAATATGTAAATTGAAATTAAAACAAGTTAATTTATATAAATTTAGAAAAGCTAATATTTAAAACAAAATATTTTACACAATTACTTTGTTCTTTAAAATTAGATTTTTATTAAAAGAAATTATTTTCCGAAAATAATGGATTGAATGCCTAGCTTTTAAACTGCTTTCCATTTGTATTTTTATCTTTCGTAATTCAGATCTAAGTGTGCAACTAAATTGCCAGTATTTGGTTTAAAGCTTTGAAGAATTGCATTTTTATTCAGAGACATTCAATTTTTAGAAAAACTAGAGAATAATAAATCTTACTACTATTTCCTGCCTTTATGATTTAAGAAACTGCACAACATCCTTCAGCAACATATTTTAGCTTAAAAGTTCATTTAAATAATAAATACACTACTGTTTGTCAATTATTGCTGATGTACAGTCGATCCCGCTTAATAGAATATCGGTTAAAAGAACATCCCGCTTTATATAATATATTTGCGATGTACCAAACCGTTAAAAGTATTACTTTGATCCCGGATAATAGAATATCCCGCTTATTAGAATATTTTTTCTTGGCAAAACGGCTATTCCATTAAGCGGGTTCGACTGTAATTTGAAGTTAAAAATTCAAGACAACGTGTTCAAAAGTACAAATAAAATATTAAAAAGGAGTTTGAAAGCTCTAGCAAATAGCTATTTCGAGGCTATTACAAATGAAACCCCATTACCAGTGAGAAAAGAGGATGGTTCAACTGACCACAGTCAAGTGAACAAGGAATGCGAGACACGCGAAGGTAAATAAACAGAACAGAAAGAGTAGGTCCGCAGAAACTGTTACGTCATGAGTCAAAGAGGACAACCGCGCAACAAGGATTACGTCACAGACGAAAAAATTTTTAAATAAAAGATTTCCAAATGCTAGGGAAAGGTGGGGTGCTAGACAGAACGTTGACAACTAAATCAGAATTTTTCCAGTTATAATAGGATTCCCAAAAATCTAAATCAAAAATCGAAGAACAGCTATGAATCATTTTTGCAGAGGAAAAATGAAAAATATGACCACATGACCAACAGTGTTGGGCAATGGAAGAGCGTTTGAAATCTTGTTTTTTAACACAATTTTCGTGTTCTTTAACTCGGAATTTTAGAGCACGTCGTGTCTGTCCTGTATTAGTTAACTTGCACTGGCATGAAATATTATAAATCCCCCATCTATCAAGACTCTGAACTGGATGTTTGAGTTGCGAAATTTGCAATTTATTCACAGGAGAAAAGGTGACAGAAAAATTGAACGTTTTTAAAATTCTGGCAATCTGAAAGCTGATTCTGGGAAAATATGGTAAAACAACAGTGTTGGAATAGTTCTCCGAAGTAGGAGTTTGATTTCGAATGTACTTCTACCTGAACATCTTTCCCATAGTCTTCCCATGTCAAACAACTACTCTCAATTTCGCACTAAAGTATTTTTTCCAAAGATGACTTGTATTAATTACAATGAGGTTTTTTTTAACCTAACTGTACCAGAAATAAACAAAAAAAAACTTTAGGCATTATTAATAAATGCACTAGTAATTGTTCTTATATCCAATGTACTTTTACTTAAATTTCTATAACACATTCCCAAAAGTACAGCTCAATGTAGCTTGTAGATTCTATTCTTTTTCTAAACATCAGGCTCTAAAATACTCTTCATTTCACTATTAATACTTTCATCAAAGATAACTTTAAGTCATTCATGAATGCATCGAAAAACTTTTTTAAATCTAATAGTACCAGAAATACTCAAAAGTTAATGTATAAATATTTACAGGACTTTTATACTGACTTTACGTATAGTTCGAGTATTAATTTGAAGTCTAACAAAACACTGACTACTTCCGAGTTGAATCCGTATGTTTCCAATTCTAAGCTCTCTGAATATTTCACTAATACCTGCTGCCAAAGTCAACTGGACAAATCTCAATCATTAAATGAAATCGACGGTGCAAGAGAACAGAAGATGCAAACTATCTCTCGATGCACTAATAAAGCGGGAAAATATCGATAATTGTTGACTGGTAGCTGTAGGGTCTTATTTTAGGCTAACTGGTACATTGTAGCAATCATCAAGCTGCGATCTAAAGAACGACCTAAACAATAAATTGTTGTGATACTAGAATAGAAATGATAGATTATGCATTCGCTTCTTAGAATAACAGTTCGATGAAGAGAATTGAGTATGTAAATTCAAATGCACAGTTGAAATGCAGTTTTATTTTATTGTATGCTGCGTTAAAATGTGTCCAATTCAGATAATATACCCAGAAAATTTCAGAATGAAAGGCAAGACACAAGTATTTGTGCCTCTATTTCATGCTATTTATATTTGTGTCACAAATTTTCCGCAAAAGCAATTTTTACAAATCCGATTTACAACAAGTTTTACAACTGCAGTGATGTTTAAGGAGCTACAAAATGATTTTTTAAACTTCACTATTAAAACTGCTTGTTGCGATTTGCACTTTTACGGGGTGAAACGCTTGTAGCACCTGCGGCTCTCTGTCGGGAGCCGAAATTTCACATGTAGCTTGGGTGATAAATTGGCTCCCTCAACCCAAGAAGGGAATCCCCCGGAGGGAATCCCCCATTGGTGAAAGTTGGAACCCCGCGTATAAGATAGAAAAATGGCAACCTCACTGTTCGCTACAGCAGATCTCGCCTGTGCTGTGTGCGGTTCAGTTTTTCAATTGTGTTTATTTTATTTGCTGTTTTTATTCAAGATGTCTTGGCACATTTTTCACCTTGAATTCCGATTTAAAAATGATCGAAATTTGTAATTTTAGGCATTTTCTCACAGTTCGGACTTTCCAACATATTTTGAACGAATTCATGACTTAGATTCATCTGTCTGTGCTCTAACTCTTGTATATGTATACTAGAATCACTCAGTAGTTTTAAAATGCTATTGACATTTACTTCAGCATTATCTGTACCGAAAATGCAAAGGGAAGGTATTTTATGGATCACTTTCAAGAACAATCAAAAATATTCAGTTGTATTACGATCAAAAATTGAAATGTTTCATTAACTTCTAAAATTTTAATCAAGAGTAACATATTAATACGTATGTATAGTTCATCATTTGAATACCTTGATGGAATAAAAGATATGTATTTGTGAAACACAGTTTTTGTTAAACGTAAAGTTTTTCGACAGATTAAAAATCGAAACAAATTTTAACGATCTATTCATTTTAACTGATGGAACAAAAAAAAAAGGTATCCGCTGGCAATAATGAAATCAGCATTCGTTATCAATTACGTCAACAAAAGATATTAGAGAAAGCGCGAAATGCAAATCATGGCAATTAAATAGTACTTACATATACGTATAATAAAAACAAATTAGAAAGAAAGAGTCTGGCAAAAAGAGTTTTTCTTTTCAAACCTTTTCCTCGTTCTGCTGCTTGCTGGCTATGTCTATGCAGCAAAAGAGAATAGCTACACTGAGATACATTTCTGTAAGAACACTTTGAAATGATTGAAAATACACTGAAGTGACAAAAGTCATGGGATAGCAATATGCAAATTTTCAGATGGCAGTAGCATCGCATAGAACAGGTATAAATGCGCAGTGCTTTTACAGAGCTTTCATTTCTGTTCAAGTTATTCATGTGAAGAGGTTTTAACGTGATGATGACCGCACGACGTGAAATTAACAGACTTTGAACGCGGAATGTTAGTTGGAGCTAGACGCATGGGTCATGCCATTTCGGAAATCGTTAGAGAATTCAACATTCCCAGATCCACTGTGTCAAGAGTGTGCCGAGAGTATGAAATTTCAGGCATAACATCCCACCATGGACAGCGCAGTGGTCGACCGCCTGCACTTAAAGATCGAGACCGGCGACGTCTGCTAAGAGTCGTAAATTCTAACAGACAAGCAACACTGCGTCAAATCACCGTAGAAATCAATGTGGGACGTACAATGGACGTGTCTGCTAGAACTGTGCGGAGAAATTTGGATTTCTTGGGCTATTCCAGCAGAAGACCGACTCGAGTGCCTTTACTGACAGAACGACATCGCTTGCAGCGACTCTCGTGGGCACGTGAGCATATCGGTTGGTCCCTAGATGAATGGAAAACCGTGGCCTGGTCCGATGAGTCACGATTTCAGCTGGTAAGAGCCGATGGTAGGGTTCGAGTGTGGCGCAGACCCCACGAAGCCATGGACCCAAACTGTCAGCAAGGCACTGTTCAAGCTGGTGGTGGCTCCGTAATGGTGTGGGCTGTTTTTTCATGGCATGGACTTGGTCCTCTAGTGCGACTGGACCGAACATTGACTGGAAATGCTTATGTGCAGCTACTTGGAGATCACTTGCAGCCATTCATGGACTTCATGTACCCAAACAACGATGGGATTTTTATGGATGACAATGCGCCATGTCACCGGGCCACAACTGTTCGCAATTGGTTTGAAGAAAATTCTGGACAATTCCAACGAATGATTTGGCCACCTAGATCGCCCGACATGAATCCCATTGAGCATTTATGGGACACCATCGAGAGGTCTGTTCGTGCCCAAAATCCTGCCCCATCAACGCTTTCACAATTATGGACGTCTATCGAGACAGCATGGCTCAATATTCCTGCAGAAGACTTCCAACGACTTGTTGAGTCCATGCCACGTCGAGTTGTTGCACTTCGCCGGGCAAAAGGAGGGCCGACACGATATTAAGAGGTATCCCATGACTTTTGTCACTTCAGTGTATGTTGGGAAATCATAGACCATGATTAAATGCATGTACTTACGTGAGAATTCGAAGATTAAAATGAGCAATTAATCCATTTTTGTAATAAACTGAAGGTGAAATCCAAGACTGTAAAAACTGTCTCAAGAATTCTGTCGTGACGACGTAAACAAGATGTCCGCCATTCAAATGTTTGATGATGATGATGATGATACCGCGGAATCTCAATGCGAAGACGCAGGTTATCAAAGGTGCCGCTTGGTATTTTTACTTTCTTCCGAGTTAACAAATCACCCTGAAACAGGGGGGCAATATTATATTTCATCTTGGGGGGGGGGGGGGGCTATATTCGCTTCAGAGTCCCCTTTACTCTTTACTTCCAGCAGTACACCTCTTAAGACTTGATAACAAGACATACTCCGTGAGTTAATTATTTTATTGCACATTTAAATCAAGCAGCAATTGCGATATACAAGCACAGAGTCAAAATACCACTATATACAATCTAGTCTACCTTTATTTGAATCAAATAACATCAAAGGGCAAAAAATGCACAAATAACAGAATAGTATGGCCTTGGTAAAAAGAGTTTAGGCCTTCGAAAAGCCCATTTATACTGGGGTTGAAAGAAGAGAAATGAGTATAGTGGCCCAACACCTATAATCGTTATCGACAACACCAAGTCGTAGTTAGGGGGAAAAGTAGCAGCTTTTTTTACCCCTATTCTAACAAATGAAATTACTTAAGCTTCAGCCAATCGGAAGTCAACTCATCAAAACCAAACCCTATCTTCAGTTTCGTACATTTTATTATTTAAGTTTGTCTTATGTTAATGATGATAAATTACGCTGCTACAAGTCTATCTGACCTACTGTCTGAAACACTCATTCTCATTGAATAATTGAATGAGTGTTTCATACGCAAATATATTTTCGTCCTTGTTGAAAAAAACTTTGAAATGTTCAGAAATATGGCAGTTGATGGAACTTTTAACTGGTTCAAGGAGTGAGCTTGAAGCGGGCCTAGACAGCTGCTCTTTTAAAAAACGCCTTTGGAATCTATCTTAAGTATTCGCTACATACTTATTTAAAACTACCCTTTAACAACTGAAAAGGAAGAAAGCAGGTGGCACTGGGGATTGATCGATTTGACATTTTAAGTTTTTATGATTAGTTTTGGATTTCACTTAGTAATTAAAGGAGAATGAAGGCCTCAAACAGAAATACATTTTCTTCAAGTTTGGAGGAAAAAACTTAAAACATTCAAAAAAGTGACAGCTTATGGAGCTTCAAGTTAGAGAAATTCTTGACAGCTGTTCTTGAAAAAAAATTCTTTGGACTACATCTCTAATATTTCCAGCACTTGCTTAAAACTTCAAACCTAAAAACTGAAATAACAAGTAAGAAGGTAGAATTACTAGATATTATTATACTTGCTGACGGAAGTTTACATCATAAATTTTGGATGTAGCGCATTGATGTCAGTTTTATCGCTATTTAATTTTATTGCACGAGCGTTATTATTAACACATTAATGCCTGACATTTTTTTTCCAAAGATATTTTGTATACTGGTTACAACCGGTGTTTAATGGACATGAAAAATAATTTAAAAAAATATTATGTAAAAAATAATTGTTTCATTAAGGAAAGAAAAATCGTCTCTCAAAAGTTACGATAGACTCCAGAGGGGACATACTTGTTTTGCTCAAATTTTTTTCTGCCTATGATATAATATTTAAAAAGACATTTTGTAAGAAGAAATAAAATCAGAAATTAACATAAACTGGGAAGCTGGGAATTACTTTGAAAACTTAGCTTTCTTTCTTGAGATTGTGAACGATATAATTCTTGATAAAGATCACATTAAAACTGCTACAGAACACACTTTACAATGGTTAAGTGCTTCGATCTGTTAGTAACGAATTGAAAGAATACCAACCCTAGCAGCATAATCTCATCAGCCGATGATCGGTCATTCATCGAAATCCGATGAAATTCTTATCGGCCGGTGATCGGATTTAGATGAGTTTTCATCGGGAATTGCTCCAATATGTCTCATCGGCCAATCAGAATCCGAGCAGCAAAATCCGATGAGTTTACGATGAGATTTGGAGCAATTTACGAGCAGTGCAGTCCCGTGCCGATGGATTCAGGATCAATTTTGGATGAAAATACGATGAGAGTTGGATCAATATACGAGCAGTGTAGTTCCGTGGCGATAAATTTTGGATCAAAATACGATGAGAGTTGGATCAATTTAAAGAAAAAAGAGAAAAAAAGAAAAAAGAGCGCAGTTTAGTTCCACGGCAGTGAATTTTGGAACCTTTTTTTAATTTCCCCCAACCATTTGCGACTGGCCAACTCCAGCATCGAACCCGAGTTATCGGCGCGGAAAGCCAACGCTCTACCACCACGCTACCAAGTCTACGAATAATGAGACCAACACTGCATATTTAACAAAAATTTGAGATTGGGAAAATTTTCATCAGAAAATTTGATCTTTACGACCTCTTTCCGATGAAATCTGTAGCTTGGCATATTTTCATCGGGAAATTTGATTGCAAGTATATAGTTTTCCAATAACACATAGCTCGGTTAATTTTCATCGGGAAATTTGATCGGAAGGATATCGTTTTTCGATGGAATATAGCTCATCTTATTTTCATCGGGAAAGTTGATCGGAAGGATATCATTTTCCGATGGAATTTTGCTCATCTTATTTTCATCGGGAAAGTTGATCCGAAAGATATCGCTTTCCGATGAAAAGTAGCTCATCGAAAACCGTGCTCGGATACTGATCGGAACGATGTCGTCGTGCGTTACGGGATCAGTTTACGAGGAGTTAGTTGATCGGCCGAGCAAAATCCGATGAGTTGATGCTACTTGGGAAGGTACTAATTAAACACTATTATTTGGTGGAAATGTTCATTTTGGGGAAATTCAGACCCTTTTTTGGACCGTCCTTTTAAAAGGACGCTAGGCATTAATGGGTTAAGCTTAACACTAATTAAGTTCATAAATGAAGACCAATAACTAATACCCTAAATTTAATAAATAATATCGTTTACATGCATAGATTTTTTAAACTTATTTCTTGTTTTTATTTATCAATTATTTAATTTGTTTTTTTAAGATATACTTTTACTTCATCTGAAGACAAAACAAACACAATACCATTCCAAATTGGAAAAAATAATTAAAATAGTCTTAAACTGCCAGAAAGTAGGTTCAGAAAGTTTTAGAAGAACTTTTACCTTTAGAACAATACCCAGAAACAGTGCCACGATGTTTTGACTCACACCAGTTTCTTTAAATGTATATACACGATGAAGTGATTGTCTAAACTGCTCCGAATTCTTACCACTCTGACTATTATGCTCATAAGCCAAATATTGAAGCTAGCTTGTGTCAGCTCCAAACGCTCGTTATTTGCAAATGAATAATCGTTCATCTCGACATAAACTGCTACATGAATGAATAACTGTCAGCTTTCGTAAAGTTTTACTCTGCTTCATAGAGGGTGGGACAAGGCTTCTCTCGCGGCAGTGGAAACAATAGTTGTGCGCTGGAGAAGTATCTTTTGCTGAGAGATAATGAGAAAGATTCGATGTTTGCTCTAAAGTGTGCCTGGTAGTAATGTGATTTGCTCAAAAGTTTATTTATAATGGAAACGAAACAGTGTTTTTAAAGGTAGCTTTCAAACATTTTTTCGTGTGAATTGTTTGGTTTCGAATTAAATAGAGATTAACTGAAACAAAATATATAATTCCACAAGTCAATAGGTCCAAAAGTAAATAATTCTGTGTGTATGCTTGTTATGCACTTGTTAGAGCTTTAAGTGAAAAAATAATCCTAACATTAACAGACAAGAACTTGTTGAAGCCTTTCTCATTGGTATAGTGTACTATTTCCGGAAAAAAATATATATTGAGCATAATTGTATTAATCAACAAAAGCGAAAATAACCTTATCATAACTTTTTAAAAAATATCTTAAATTGTATGTACTCAACTAAGGACTCAGCAATCTATTATCCCTAAGCTTTACAAATGCCTCAAAATATGAAAATCGTCCTAAAACATTATTTTTTACTGTTTTTATTATATTACACTTTATTAATATTATTTTTTAAAAGTTTTCATTGTTTAAGATAACATTTTTACTTTAGTATTTTAGGCATGAACTTATTCGGTTGCAAATTTTGCAAAAAGATGCCAGATGGAATCACGCAGTGTGACAGAAAAAATTTCGATTCTTTGCTGTGGGCTATTGTTACAGTTTTTCAAGTAAGATATTGTTTATACGTGCAATATTTTTTTTATTTCGTAGTTGTTCTCACAAAATGCGTTCAATAAGGTTTCTTTGTAATGCCAACTAAAACAAGAGCTTTAATGAAATAAATAAACATCCACCATATAGCTTAAAACGATTCCTTTTGAGCATTATGTGTACAATGAAAAAATCAACGTCATTGGCAAAAAATAAAGAATGAATAAAATATTATAGACGAATAATTAAATGGCACACACTGTAAAAAATGAATGTTGTTTTTACAGAATAATACAGCTAATTTTATAGTAATAAACAGTAAAAATTGCCAATTTTACAGCAATAAACTGTAAATTGCTAATTTTACAGTTTATTACCGTGCATTTTAGCTTTAAACTAGAACCTCGGCTGCCAGTATTATACTGTTGTTTTTGCAGTATAATATTACTAAATTTTACGGCAATAAATTGTAAAATTTCTAAACTTACAGTAATAAACTATAAATTGCTAGTTTTACAATTTATTTCTGTGCCAGTATTATACTGTAAAAACTACAGTTCATTTTTTGCATTGCACTGCAAAAGATAAATGTTGTTTTTACGGTATAATACAGCTAATTTTATAGTAATTTTACAGGAATAAACTGTGAAATTGCTAGTTCACAGTTTATTACTGTGTATTTACACCTTTAAATTAGAACCTCGACTGCCAGTACTATACTGTAAAAACAACAGTTCCCGTTTTGCAGTGCATTTAATACTAAATTAATAAATGTGCCTTTTATTTCTTTCACATAACATCAACTTTATAACAAAAAAAAATATAACACACATTTTTATTTATTTATCAATAATGTGTTTGCTTTTAATGTCAAGTTTTATTAACACTCTAGTTTAACAATTTTACGGTAAGTCTTTTTAATACCAAAACCTTGCAAAAAATAAACTGTTGTGTTAACTGCATAATACTGTAAACAGAGATTCCAGTTTTAAACTGTAAAATGCGCAGTAATAAACTGTAAATTAGCAATTTTACAGTTTATTACCATGAAATTAGCTGTATTATACTGTAAAAACAACAGTATAAACTGACAGCAGAGGTTCCAGTTTAAAACTGTAAAATGCGCAGTAATAAACTGTAAATTAGCAATTTTACAGTTTATTACCGTGAAATTAGCTGTATTATACTGTAAAAACAACAGTGGGGCCGTGGTGGCCCGATCGGTAAGGCATCGGACTCGTGTCCGAAAGGACCCGGGTTCGATCCCAGCCGATCAAAGATCCACCGTCTTGATTAATGGTGACTGGGAGGCGTTAAAAATGTCGTGGTCACAAAGTCCTCCAAGTGAATCGATACCTCTGGGGGTGCTAGGGCCTATGGTTTGCTCGACCCTAGGTTCTGGTTCAAAATTAAGAACAGAGCGCTCTTCAGGGCCCTATCCCGGTTAAACCACTAAGCTGGTAGGTACGGGGGACCCTGGAGGGTGAAATGAAATGAAATGTAAAAACAACAGTATAAACTGACAGCAGAGGTTCCAGTTTAAAACTGTAAAATGCGCAGTAATAAATTGTAAATTAGCAATTTTACAGTTTATTACTGTAAAATTAACAATTTTACAGTTTATTACTTTAAAATTAATAATTTTAGTTTATTACTATAAAATTAATTGTCTTATACTGTAAAAACAACATGTCATTTGTTGAAGTGTAGAAAAATTTCATGGTAGGGTGATTCAAAAAAAAAATTTTTTGAATTTCTTTGGTCTTACCCCGCAGTTTTTTTACACTATTTATGAATGTGATGTATGTAAAATTTTAGCTCAATTGAATAATATTTAGAGGTCGCTCAACGCGATCGAATTCTGTTGAAAATTAGAAATTTCGAGAGTTGGAGTATATAACTTCATTACCCGAAATAATATTGTTCTTCATATAAAATGGAATAATTTAAAATTTTAGTTTACTCTACTAAGTAATTAGTTAATAAAATAATAGCTCAAAGTGAGTTGTAACGACCCCCCCCCCTGCTCCAAAGCTGCATTATCTCTTACCTGAGTTTGGGTAGAAAATGTAGCTGCAAGCTCGTGCTGCGGTTTCAGTTTTCTTTCAGATGTTTGAGGTGTATGAGTTTATTCGGCTAAAACACCTAGCATTTACTCTAGACAGGGCCCAATATAAGTGACAGAAAGCCACTTTGATAGTAGCTGCTACAGTACAAAGTATAGGTCAAAATGGGGAGGATTTGACAGCGTCCATAAAACGGTAAATGCAAACTATTCGCTCTGAATCGGCAACTTACAAAAGTCGTTTAAATCTATGACTTCCTTTTATACTTCACTGGAACGAAACACTTATGCAAAATATATTGGGAAAATGAAGGAGGAGCGGCAGGTTTCATACCAGTATTCATATCAGGACCACAAGCATTGATGATTTACTTCTGGATTCTACTAAGTAGTCAGGCACTGGAATTGCTACTGCAAATGCTGCTGTACGATAACCAGTTAGATAAATGGGAACTTACTAAGCTCGTACGTGGTATGTGTTTCGATACGACATGCAGTGCCGGTGCTAAAGTTGAAGCATGTTTGAACTTGGGGAAAAAAAACCAAGGAAGCAACTTTTATATTGTGCTTTCCGCCATTATATTTCAGACAATGTGTTTTCTGTGGTATACAACCGAAGTCTATTCTGGTCTTGGTCTTTCGGTATTTTAACAGATAAACCAAGAAATAGGTAGAATTGGGGTATTTGATTGCGTGCAATGTGGTGTTCACGCAATTGCGTGGAACCATCCACTGCCATTGGATCTACAATACTGCTTTTTAAGCGGTTTCAGCAATCATAGTCAAGGATTCAATCATAGTCAAGATTCTTTATGGCTTCAAGTTATGGATATTTCACCATAACTTATCAGTTCAAAGACAAAGAAAAGGTATTCGTAACATATGAATGTGATTTCTTTCATATTCTTATCGTTAATGGGAAAGAATATCTAAGAGTTGGGTTCCCAGCAACCCTTTTTGTGCAAGCACTGAGAAATGATTTGGAACATTTTCAGCGTCCTTATTCATGTAAACAAGAAGCTCAAAATATATCATCTGATGGATTCTGAGCATAGGAATCTTCAAGATAGCTACAAACCAACAAAGCTTTGTACTACCAAAGAAACTGAGGATTGTAAACGACAATACGGAGCGTGGCATGGCCCGTATTGAAGCATTTGTTAAGACTATCACTGACGACGATGAACAAAGACAGTGTCTTCTTCAAGTGGTACAGGAACACAGAAAAGGTTTCGAAGTTACAAAAAAGTAATCTTAAAAATTATTGCAAGAATTAATGAGCGAATTACTATGTATTTACATTTTTTTTATATTTTTTCCGTATTTGATTAGTTTTCATACTTTTCTGCATTTCATTGGTTTTTCAGATATATAGTTCATTTTGTGATTGCAAGCTTTTTTTCTTTAGAGATATAAAAAAGCAATAAAAGAACTGTATTATTATTATTTACGTTCGCATTTATGCCACTATCACAAAATTTGAAGTTCTCCTAAATGTAAATATTGTTTACTAAAATTTTGGGCAAATAATTCAGTGTATATAAATTCCTAAATAAGACGGTAAGACGAACAAAAGTACAAAGGCTAGTTTTTTCCATAGATCATTTGCGTTCACGTTTTTGTCAATATCACGAAATTTCAAGGCATTTGAGCGACCTCTAAATATTGATATATTTTGTCAAAATTTTGCACAAATAACACTGTTCGACAAAAAAAAACCTTGAAAATGCTTCTGGTATTTTGAAGGCTGATTCTTATGTAAAATGACCCCCTGAATCCGAATATGACCCCCGTTTTCCCCCATCACGTCCCAATTTTTTTTAAAACGCCCCCCTTTTTTTTTCATTTTTCCTTAGTTTCAGGGCTATAATATTTTTTTTTGGAGGGGAAAGGAGCCTTATATTCACCAATAAATTTTTTTGAAGGTCAAGAGAGACTCAAAGTTTAAAATCATGAGCACCGAGAAAAAATCGGGGAACTTGGGGGGGCGTGGCCCCCCAAAATATTTGAAAAATCACCAAAAACGATCTTTTTATTCTAGTTTCTTTAAAAAGACCTTTAAAACATTTTTTTCGGTGCAGAACCAGAGTATAGGATCCGCTCCTATGGCTCCTGGGTTAAAAAAATTTTCACGCTGTAAAATTTTTAAAAAAAAATAAAATAATGCTTTAAAAATCGCACTTTGCACTCGAGTATATGACCTCAGTTTCCCCCCTCCACCCCCTCTTTCCAGAGACTTCCCCCCCCCCCCAATTCAGAGTCATTTTACTAATTCGGAGTGGAAAAGTACATTACGTAACCCGTTAACATAATTCTAAAAGGCAACAGAGGTTCAAAGTTCAAAATCATGTACATGTGTACCAAAAATATAAACTATGGCGGTGTACCCCCCCCCCCCAAAAAAAACAAGAAAATCTTCTTTTCTTGTTTTTCTAAGAGACGTTTTAAACCTTTTTTTTTTTTTTTTGTGAAAAATCAGAGTATTGAATTTTCTTTTCTTTTTTTTGGGGGGGGGGGAGGGGGGAGGTATACCACCCTAGTTTATATTTTTGGTACACATGTACATGATTTTGAACTTTGAACCTCTGCTGCCTTTTAGAATTATGTTAACGGGTTACGTAATGTAGGGGAAGACCGCCTATATTGGACCCCCTAAGAACAGGAGGCCTGTGTCGCTCAATGTGAAGCAAAACAGAAATGCAAAATAGAGCATCGTAAGCTAAATTTAATCAGGAACAGCCCCAGGAGTTTATATTTTCTGAAAATATGAAAATTATTTTTTAAAAAATTATCTTATAAAAAGTTGCAAAAGTCCAATTTAGGAATATATGAGCCTAAATTGAACCATGCGCTTCCTAAATTGAACCGCACTATGAAATCATAGAGTAATTTATATTTGAACTATACAGCTTTTTTCCATGATTTGCAATAGAATTTCTTTTGCTTCGGCCTCACTTAGGCGGTGTTGATGAACTCACCGATGGCATTTCATATACTTAATCACGTTTTGTACTTAGAGAAATATTGCAATTGTTTTGTGCAATTTCTTGCTTCTTCTTGTGTAATTTTTTCTGCTCTATGCTTCTTTTACACAGCGTTAGAATGATTACCGAAATAGCTTTCCTTTTTGTTCCTTCTATTTTTTTAGGCAAAGGTGATTATGTGAGCCGGCTTTACAAAATCATAGAGTTGACAATCATGCTCTGATGAGAACTATCCGCTGATTCTGAAGAACTTGTACTAATTTAAGTCGTAGCTAGTTCTTGTACATGGTGTACAACTTACACGGAATATGTAACCTGTTCACTTTGAGTAGTTTTATCTAGACTACTTGCCTCTGATTCTGCTGCAGCCAAGTCAATATCATTAAACACATGTCAATTAACAGGCCAAACTCCTGTTCTTTGGAATCAACGCACAGCATTTGCCATGGCCTTGACTGCGGTTTGCCCATAGGAATTTAAAAACAGTTCTCCTATGCCATATTAGATAATGGATCTCATTAGATGTTCTCGCATCCATGTATCACATGCTCTACTAAAATATGTAGGTAGACACTGAATAAAGACCACATATACGTGCATGATGTGCTTAAAGAGAAAGCATTATTATATCGTTCTTGTTAGCCAAGTTTATTGCAACAATGTTCTTTATGTAAGTTATGTGCCTATATCCATTAAGGGAGGGACATTCTTTTTACATTGCTGTCTTAACTGTTTTGATGAAATGTTGTATCATTTGCGTGAATTATCGTTTGTGATCCAACCTTTTTTTTTTTTTTTTGAACAAACATATTGCTCACCAGGGAAGCTTTTACGATAAGTTCATACACGGAACGTAATCTTTTGAAAATAAGCATGGGGAGCTTGCGACTCTGTTGCACTCATGCAGCAAATAACCAGTGTGTTTCTACCACGTTCACCACTCATTACTGCTCCAACCTGGTGTTTATCTCTATACGTCAATATATTTTGGGGCTTTTGGACAGTGAAAAGACTGTTTTCATCTATATTTTGCATTTTAGTAGCATATAAATTGTTTCCTTTTTAAATCGTTGCGAAAATACCGAAGAATTTCATATTTTTCTCTCGGTAAACCAGCATAAATTTCATTTAAGTTAATAACTATGTTTAACAACCTGAACCTGCAGCTTAATGGATGAAGAAAAAAAAAAACATACATTTTAAGAAGTTGCAGCTTCTGCTTGATAAAAATGCGCTTAATAAAAAAGTTTAAATGAATATCGTGAATAGGTGTTAAAGTATGCTTAAAATAATTTTAACTACGCAATTAAATAAGACGAGTCACTTTTTTTATGTTACGATTAATAAAAAGTCTTGTTTAAAATCATTCTTAAATTGGACCACCGGTCCAATATAGGAAAAATTTTTCGGTCCAATAAAGGAAAACACGCCATTTTTTATTCTTCAGCTAATTGTTCTATCAAAAATTATCACAATCGCGCAAGTAGATACATAGCTGTAATCCTTATTAATCATAGATTATAATACTGTAACAGCATTTTTCCGCAGTTCACAAGTTTTTGAGTTATCCTTTTAGAAACAAGTCCGCAAAATAAGATTTCGCACGTTTTCAACACAAATCAAGCCGTAACTCACGCTAAACAGTTCGAAGACTAGTGAAACTTCATATACATTGATTTTATTCCTAAAACTTTATATTTCTACTGTTAAAGTGTGGCACAGATCTCCGTACTAGATTTTAAGCCAGAGGTCCAATTTAAGCAGTGGTCCAATATATGCGGTCTTCCCCTACTTTTCCCCTCCGAATTAGTAAAATGACTCTTAATTGGGGGGGGGACTCTTTGGAAAGAGGGGGTGGAGGAGGGAAACTGAGGTCATATTTGGAAATAGGGGGTCATTTGACATAAGAATCAGCCACAATTTTGTTTTTTTTGGCTGAAGACCTGCTTTAAAACTCGAGTGCAAAGTACGATTTTTAAAGCATTATTTTATTTTTTTTTAAAAATTTTACAGCGTGAAAATTTTTTCTGACCCAGGAGTCATAGGAGCGGATCCTATACTCTGGTTCTGCACCGAAAAAAATGTTTTAAAGGTCTTTTTAAAGAAACTAGAATAAAAAGATCGTTTTTGGTGATTTTTCAAATATTTTGGGGGGCCACGCCCCCCCAAAATCCCCGATTTTTTCTCGGTGCTCATGATTTTAAACTTTGAGTCTCTCTTGACATCCAAAAAAATTTATTGGTGAATATAAGGCTCCTTTCCCCTCCAAAAAAAATATTATAGCCCTGAAACTAAGGAAAAATGAAAAAAAAGGGGGGCGTTTTAAAAAAAATTGGGACGTGATGGGGGAAAACGGGGGTCATATTCGGATTCAGGGGGTCATTTTACATAAGAATCAGCCTTCAAAATACCAGAAGCATTTTCAAGGTTTTTTTTTTGTCGAACAGTGTAATCAGTGTATACAGTGGCACAAAATAAGAGGGTAAGACGCACAAAAATACAAAGTTTATTTTTTTCCATACATTTCTGAATCACCCTAATTGTAGCATTGAATAAGGTGCCTGCATGATTAATCCACCAAACACTATTTTACGAAATTTTTAATGAATGCAAACGCATGTTTGATCGAAAATGATTTCAAATTTTCATCCACAGTAGCTTTCTCTTTGCATTATTAAGGGCTGTTTCAAGTAAGTAAATTGCTTTCCTCGAAGTATAAAGTCTCAAAGTTTGACCTTTGAAATTTGCTCGGAATTGATTGCCAAAATCCATTTGCGGAAAGTTCTGATGCTGGAAGTATAAGTTTTTAGATTATCGTAAAACTTCTCAGATATTCAAAGATGATTTTCAATAGACTTTTGAAAGTTCAAAAGTGTGGACATTCTCAAAATTTTTCAGTTAGTAAAATTATTTCTCTTTTTTAGATGTTATACATATGCTTTTTATTAAGTGCATATTAAAAAACTCTAAAATCTACTTATGTTTCCTGCCAGAAATTCGTTTGAATCAAACACTAATAATGATAATAATAATAATAATAATAATAATAATAATAATAATAATAATAATAATAATAATAATAATAATAATAATAATAATAATAATAATAATAATAATAATTTGCTACTTTTTGCAACAATTTCGTTACATCTGTTGCTAAAAGTTTTAAGAATTCGTTTGAGTGCCCTAATATGTTTTTTCTGTGAGTGAAATATGATAGTTTCTTGCTTTTTGAATTACAACTATTTTTTTCAATAAGTAAGAATAAATTGTTATTTATAGTTTGTAGTCTTATTAAAATGTTTTCTTTACTCTTCAATGAACTCTTTCAAAACCCATTACGCGGTCGGTGTCATTGACGGGCACGCACTAACACTTGCTGTTTTCCTCCCGTTTTGTATTCCGATTTGGAGAATACAATTTCATGATTAATC
>JAXGGA010011484.1:0-42279 GCA_038373865.1 Uloborus plumipes | reverse complement strand
ATTTCTCTGAAATGTTGGCAAAATATAGTAAACATCATTTTACCTATAGTTTTTGCGCCGACTTCAAAACTTATGTTTAAATGTAGTATCGATGGTGTTCAAAGAATAAAATTATTTTTTACTTTTTAGAGCATTTGCTGAGTGAAGTTCCGAAGTCGGTTCAATTTTTTTTTCAAAAATATTTTTATTTTATTCTTTTTAGTGTAAATGTACATAGAAATAAGGTAATGTTTCCATTGCAAAACTTCACCTGTAATTTTCTTAAGTAAATGCTTCATAAAATAAACTATGTAAGAAAAAAAAAGAAGGAAGTATCAACGCGTCTAAAATTTTAAACGATTGACACTAAAAAATAATCCTTGTTATTCTCTGGTATTTATTTGTGTACTAGTTTAATTAAAGGCTAAATATTAACGGCTTTTCAACTAATTTATATTTCAAAACAACACTAGATTCTCGCAGTTCATAAAATTTCACGACGTATTACATACGTGGCCCGCTAATGAGTTTTCATGTTTGCTTCAGTTAAGCCTTCATTCAAAATTTTCATGATCATTATAATAACTGTTTCATATCAATCACGTTCTGTAACAATGGATTTCATATTTAATCATTTAGGACAAATCGCTTTAAATTTGAGCAAAAATTTGGAGATTTTCCTCACTTTCTTCAGAATTCCTTTATCAAACCTTATGTAAATTAAGACTAATAAAACCTGAAATATTACGAATCAATCAGTACCTGGTACGACTTTCAGTTCGTTGGAGTTCAGGAGAAAAAAGCAGGACATAGAAAGATACTCGGTTTAAAATTTTCAAAAAGACCATAGAAAGGAATTTCATTGTGCAATCCATAGAAGCCTGGCGTTCAAAATGGTCATTATTACGATTACTGTGATCTCAATTTCTTTTTCGAAAGATTTCTGCAGGTTTCCGTTATCGAACCCGGACCACGAGAGTATGGGACCAATCGGAAAGAAAGACCTTTCTAACAAAAAAAGAATTTTTGAAATCGGTCCCGGCGTCTTCGAGTAATCTTGTAACATACCGAAAAAAAAAAAAAAAATTTCCGACGAATTGTATAACCTCCTCCTTTGTTGAAGTCGGTTAATAAGAGGGGGGGGGGGGTGCAAAATCTATTTATTCAATATTAATGAATTTATGATTAGAAATGACTACAATCATATGCTTTATCATACACTATTACAATGCCAGTGCTTGGTATGATCATCAGCAGGGGTGCCCATAGGGGGGGGGGGATTATGGCACAAGTTGCGCCATCAAAGTTTTAGGGGGGATTTTTTAAAACTAATTTATTTATTTATTTAAATTATTTATTAATTTATTTTTTCAATTCAAATTATTTACTGATTTTTTTAAAATTTAAATTATTCATTAATTATTTTTTCAATGTAAATTATTTCTTTATTATTATTTTTTATTTATTTATTTTTATTTTGGGTGTGTGTGTGTGTGTGTGCTTGAAATGTCATGAAGGGAACAAAGCGATTATATTCTGCGCATAATTAGTACTTAAAAAAATTAATATGTGAAAAATAAGAGTTATAATTAAAAATAATAATAATAATAATATTTATAAAAATAAGTAAAATAAAAAAGGGGTAAAAATAAAAATAAGGTTATAAAAATAAGAGGGTTGTGATTTTTTTTTTGGGGGGGGGAGGGGGATTTGCGCCATTGAGCGCTTGGTGGGGGGGGGGGTGACCCCTGGTCATCAGTGGCATTTAGGAGTAGCCACAGCTCCTTTTAAAACAAATATGCTTTCTCGATGAGAATAAGCATTTATGGTTCATGATGGTTTTGGTAACAGTACCAGTTCTCTCAATGTTGATGATTTAAAAAAATTCAGAATATTCGTATGAAACAGCGATTCCTCGAACGGTGGTCCGGAGGACCGGCACCTGCCCACAGAAAAATCGGACCTGTTCTCGGACATAACGTTGAAAAAATTTTGTTCACTATAAAAAGCAGCCCAATTCTTCTTTTTTCAAGAAGAAGAATTGGGCTGTTTTTTATTGTGATTTTTTTTGTGATTAACTTTCGTAAATTTTTTATGATATTTTTCATTGTTATTCTATTTGGCAACTAATTATTACAAGCATTACTTATGTTCTCATTCCAAATATTTTTGTCACAATTTTTTAATACCAAGTAAAGTTTTTATTTAGTTACTAGCTGTGGGGCCCGGTCGTTGCACGGGCTTTAAAGTAGTGATGAAAATTTAAATAAACTACTCGCCGTCAAGGCGGTATATAATGATATATAACCGCCAAGGCAGCTCGCCTTTAAAGTAGCGAGGAAAGTTTCAGCAAACTACTCGCCGCCAAGGCGACTCGCCTTTAAAGTAGTAAGGAAACTTAAAACAAATTACTCGCCGCCAAGGCGGCTCGCATTTAAAGGAGGGAGGAAAGTTTTAGCGAAACCGGTTTCAAAAAACTACTCCCCGCTAAAGCGGCTCGCTAAAAAACTTTCCCGCATAAAAAAGTCAATCGCATTATTTGCACATGCTTCCTCAGGAATAAAAACAATGTCAAGTAGCACATATTTAACACTCTCCCTAATAAACAAATACAATTCCCTACCAAAAACAAATATTTCCAAACCGCTCTCTTCCTGTAACATTAATTGCAAAATTCCAAACAAAAAAGTTGTTTTAATATTTAGATCGCAGACAAAAAAAAGTCCCTACTTAAAACATGAATTACAATTTTATTTGCAACACATTTTCAAAATGGTACCAGAAAAAAAATATAAGCCATTAAGTATGCAGGAATTCAAGTGAAACACGGACGATCGCATTATTTGCCTTGTTGAAACGCCGTAAAATGAAATGCTTTTAAGGTATCTTACCACCTTGAAAAGTCGATTTTCGGCTAAAATTTCAAACTTTTTTTTATGTTTGATTTAGAAAATATGAACTTTTTTCAATCAGAAACTTTTTGAATTTTGTTCCTACCATAATTAGAAACAGAGAAAAAGTCATTTTAATTTGGATCCACGGCTGTTTTTTGTACCGTAAGTAGGACCTGATGTTCAAAATGAAACAAAATTTAGAAAATATTTCAACTCTCATTATTGGTAAAAAGAAATTAAAAATATTAAAATATTACAACAGGACTGTAACAGTCAGAAAAATGTGTAGTTGGTTGATGGTGCTTTTTAAATTGATATAGGTAGCAATGGCTTCATATGTTTGAATAAAAATCTTTAACTTCATTTATCTCAGAATCGATTTTTCGTTGTTTTTATTTGTCTACAAACTCCATAAATCTGTAAATTATGAATATTTTTGCTCGAAACTTACCATGTCTCTTTATAATGATATTGTGGAGGGCCTGAACTAGAGTTATGAATATAAAGTAAAATACACGAGTTCTGTACTAATTTAATTATTGTAACACTTACGAAATCACCAATATTTTAATATCTACAGTGCGTTTATGTGCATATCTCCAAATCAGTAATAACTATAACTTAAATTCTAGTTCAGGCCCTAAAGTGTGTTATTGTGAATCTATAAATAAAAAAGTGTTAATTTTCATGCAAAATTGTGGTCATGGCAGCCCATGTAGTATTTATCGATTTTTGGGCTAAAATACACAAAAATTGCCTCATTGCTACAAAGTATACAATAGTTGGCATTATTTATTATTTTTTTCTAACTAATTTTATGCCCCTTTTTCTAAAAACACCAAAGAAATAAATGTTTTGTCATTTTTTAAAAAAAACTTGCTCCAACGTAGTGAGATACCTTAAGAAACGAAATGAAGAAAAGGACACCAACAATGAATTTAAAAGATGTCGCCATAGCAACGCAATAAAACTTTAATAGTTTGATCAGGAAAGAGGTTTTCGAACTCAAAGTTCAAACGCTTGTAACTTTTTTTCTAGTGGAGATAAAAGCTTGGTTCCTCGACTGTTAGTCGAATCAATTTTGGGGTTAAAAATATCGCTCTATCCAATGGCGTAAAAATCAAAACTGTGGAATAATTAGTTTATTTTTTATTGATGGTTTTAATGAACCAAGTATTGCAAGAAATCGGGTGAAGCCTTGCAAAAGGCAAGTTTAAAAATTAAATAATTCGTGCTGTGTTTAAGTTAGAGAATCGGAACAAACTGCATAGGACGGACAAAATTTTTCTGCTTCCAACGATATATAACATTAATATGTGTAAGTAATTTTTAACCCCAGTATTCGGCGATTTATGAGAAAATTGCCTTGAATTCGAATAAAAAACGAATCGCTTATCGAATCTTTTCAAACTATAGCCTAAAGTCTTTCTGGATAAATGAACTATTCAACACAAAAAGAATTTTTCAAATCGAACCAGTAGTTCCTGAGATTAGCGCGTTCAAACAAACAAACAAACAAACAAACAAACTCTACAGCTTTATATATTAGTAAAGATTTATTCATTAGTATTTTGCTGTAAATCTATCAAGGCAGTAACGTAAAAGCACCCTTTCAGCCCCCGCGGCGCTGAGTGCGGTTGGGGGGGGGGGGGTTGCGTACGAGGTTTGAGGCGCACGTTCTTGCAAACTAGAGCTATGATTTACCAGTGGCGGATCCACAGGGGGGGGGGGTGATTGGGGCGATAGCCCCCCCCCCCAGAGACTTTTTTTTTCTTTTTTTAAAGGGATGCATATTTAAATATTTTTTGTTCAAACACTTCCTGAGAAATTAGAAATTATAATATTTCTTCATATTCAAAATTTGTATGATCTCTTTCTATGAACACATTCAAATTTATGTATTAATGCTCGAAATTTAAATGAAAAATGCTAGAAATGGGAAGCTTATTCCCTTCTCCAAAGCTTGCTTTATAATGTTTAGAGGTGTTTTCATTCCTGTATGCTTGTAACAGCGGCCGTACTTTAATTTGTTTTTCTTCTTTTCTTATGGTCAGGGATATGGCGTATTTCTCTTAAGTTTTTTTCTTAAGTAGATTAAAATAAGATTGCGGTCTTTTCTTTCTTTTTTTTTGGAAAATATTATTCCAATAAAGCTAATCTACTTTTAATCCGTTTTATTTTCATTTTAAATTTGTTTTGATGTTTTTTAAATAATGAGAACATTATGTTTTATGTAACTGATAGTTGCCATTTCATTTGCTTTTCTGGTTCTAAAAGTAATTTTACTCGTAGTTGCAAGATACCCCCATCTCCGCTCCACACAGTTTTCATCTACTCCAGAATTTTTGCAATTATGTCTTTAGAGCTATTTCTGGTATCATGTAATCCAGTTTTAAAATGCAATTCTAATATTTTATTTAAAATTTCTTTTATTTGCAGTTTTTAAAGTTTTGACCGTTTAATGGGCCTAATTATGGAGGAAAAAAAAACAACAATTTCTCTGCATCCGATATGGGAATCTTTTTTTTTTTTTTTGATAATTACTACTCTTTATGAAGAGACATATTGTAACGAGTCCGTAGCACCTTCAACTTTCTTCAAATGAGCATTCCAATCTTGAGGAAGTAACTATAAATTTATTTACAAGTATGTACACTATTTACAATAAGAGCAGGAAACAATTGCTAAACATCCAGCAATTAGGCAGCACACAGTACACTGTACTCTCAACAGTAATTCAGCACCACGTATCTAACGTGAACAGTAATTAAGCAATTACAAAAGCAAAACAACCATCCGCCCAAGCGAATGAAAACGCGTCACCAGATCAAATCTGAAAACAACTGACTAACTAAAAACTGTGTTCAAGGCCAGCTATTTATACACGGAAAGAAATTACGACAGTATTCTAGATAAATCCGGAGCATTCTGTTCATTCATAACTTTGAACAATCCATTCACAAATTCTAGTGATAAGAAGAAAACCACGCGAAAATGTCTTCACGCTTATTAAAGTTAGGGCAAGTGTAAAAACTAAAGTGTTACGAGGCCGGTATACAAGTGATAAAGGTGATATCTTCAGATACTTTTGCAACATGACGTCAGATAAAACCAAAACTAATGAAAATGATGCAAGGCAGGAAAAACAACAACTATTTACAAGATGTGTAACATTGCCCCCTTCCCAAGGACTGCACGTCCCGGGCAGTACAATCCACAGAAAGGAAGCAAGGGAAAATTTACAGGTGCACACATTACATGATGACCAATCACAAACATGATAAACAATAACAGTGAGAACATGAAAGAAATAATAACATTGATAAAGTAATATTACAAACAATTAAAGGCAAAAGTTATTTACAAAATTTACAAACAAGTTACCATGGTAGCTGAAAATTTATTTTACGAACTATGGCCATAGTATGGGGCTAGCCGATCATAATGTACAACCCTAGGTTTTGAATGTGATGACTTCTGGATCCTCACTACGACGTCGTTCAGCCGGTGAAGGACTGTGTAGGGTCCATCCCAATGCGACTGCAATTTGGGTGACAGACCTTGTCGGATGGGATTCCATAGACACACCTTGTCACCTTCTTGAAAGTCATGGCCAGTGGACCTTGTGTCGTATCGGGTCTTCATCTTCTCCGTCGCGATGCCGATTCACTCCCGTGCGAAGTGTTGAACGTCTTCCAACCGGGCCTGGAGATCCTGGACGTACTCCTCAGGCGATGAAGGCGCATCTGGAGGGAGACCGAAGACGAGATCACAGGGTAGCCGAAGCTCTCGGCCGAAGAGCATCTGTGATGGGGAATATCCGGTTGTCTCGTGGACAGCACTGCGGTAGGCCAGCAGGAACAGAGGAAGTTTCTTGTCCCAATCCTGTTGATTTTTGGAGACCATAAGCGAGAGATTATTAAGAATTGTCCTGTTAAATCTCTCCACCATGCCGTCCGATTGTGGGTGTAGTGGTGTCGTTCGAGTTTTCTCAATTTTGAGGATTTTACATAGGCCCTTAAACACAGCAGAGATGAAGTTTTTCCCCTGATCGGAATGGATCTGCAAGGGTGTCCCATATCTCGAGATCCAATTCTGGACTAGAGTCTCTGCTACAGTGGTAGCTTCTTGATCCGGAATGGAATACGCTTCAGGCCATTTGGTGAAATAGTCAATAGAAACGAGGATGTATTTGTTCCCATCAGTAGTTTTCGGTAGAGGACCAAGAATGTCGATCCCGATTCGTTCGAAAGGAGCTCCTACGTTGTAAAGATGTAGCTTCCCGCGGCTTCTTCTCTTCGGTCCTTTACGGGCAGCACAGGCGTCACAAGAATGACACCACTTCTCCACGTCATCCTTCGCCTTGCTCCAGAAGAAGCGCTCTCGAACCTTGTGGAGGGTTTTCAGGATACCAAAGTGTCCTCCAGTCGGACTACTGTGCAATTCCTTTAGAACGTCTGGAATTCTTGATCTGGGAAGGAGTAACTGCCATTTGAAGGCTTTACCATCGTCAGATTCCGATTTCCGATACAGGACGCCATTCCGCAACTGGAGAGATTTCCATAGAGCCCAGTATCTTTTCGTTGCAGGACTGTAGATAGAAACGTCTTGCCAACTAGGTCGCCGACTGTCCTTTACCATTAACTCTATGATAGGCTTTAGGTCTGGGTCTTCAAGCTGATCTTTTCTTACTTGGTCGTCACTCCATGAATCAGGATCTGAAGATGATGAAGTAGCAGTAACTTGACAGGCAGTAGGGATTGTCGTCCCGTACTGTTTCTCTATTCGGGAGCAATAATGGCAGTTCTCGGAACAAGATCTTCTTGATATCGCGTCAGCATTACAGTGTGACAAACCTTTTCGGTGCTTAATCTCGATGTCATATTCCTGGAGCCGCTGTATCCACCTGGCTACCTGGCCCTCTGGATTCTTGAAATTCAAAAGCCAAGTTAAAGAGGCATGATCTGTCCGGAGCAGGAATTTATGGCCGTAGAGGTAATGATGGAAATGTTCTACAGCTTTAACTATGGCGAGCAATTCCTTTCTCGTGACACAATAATTTCACTCCGACTTGGACAAGCATTTGCTCCAGTAGGCGATGACATGTTCGTTACCGTCTATTTCTTGAGATAAAAACAGCTCCAATGCTCTCGTGGCTCGCATCAGTGTCAAGTATGAAGGATTTTTCAGGCTGAGGATAAGAGGGAATAGGCCTTGATGTTAAAGCCTCCTTCAGCTGTAGAAATGCATCCTCGCATTCTTTGGACCATTCAAATTTTTGTTTGCTCTCCGTCAGCTTATGCAAAGGTCGTGCAATGTTGGAAAAACCCTTCACAAACTTCCTGTAGTACGTGCAGAGCCCCAGAAAACTTCGCAGCTGATGAACATTTTCGGGGCGGCTCCAATTCTTGACTGCGGATACCTTATCTGGATCTGTTCGTACACCCTCTGAAGAGATAATGTGACCAAGGTAGTTCACCTCACGGCGGAACAGATTACAATTGGACGGGCTTAACTGCAGGTTGGCTTCCTTAAGCTTCTGCAGCACCTTCCTAAGATTAGCCAAATGTTCCTCAAAACTGCGTCCTATGATGATGATGTCGTCCAAGTAGACAAGACAGGATTCATAAGAAAGTCCTCGTAACACTGACTCCATAAGACGCTCGAACGTGGCTGGTGCATTGCAGAGGCCGAACGGAATCACTTTAAACTGCCACAAGCCTTGTCCGGTTGTAAACGCCGTCTTCTCTCGGTCGTCGGGGTGTATCTCCACCTGCCAGTAGCAGCTCTTTAAATCCAGGGTCGAAAACCACTCTTGTCCGGAAAGGGTGTCCAGAGTGTCATCGATCCGTGGAAGAGGGTAACTGTCCTTCTTGGTGATGTCATTCAGACGTCGGTAATCAACACAAAATCTGGTGGAGCCGTCTTTCTTTCGGACCAAGACGATAGGGGATGCCCAAGGACTGGATGAGGGTTCGATGACGTAATTCTCCTGCATCTCTTTCAAGAGGATCTCAACCTCTTCCTTTTTGGCGAACGGTAGTCGTCTTGGATGCTGCTTGATAGGGGGATGATCTCCAGTATCGATCCTATGCTGCGTTAAATTCGTTCGACCAACATCCTCGGATGTGGATGAAAACACCTGCTTGAAGTTGTCCACCAATTTTTCCGCAGCGTTTCTTTGATCCTTCGATAATGGTGCACTCCCTATTAATTTCGAAGTCAAGGACTCGGAAGACACAGTCTCGGAGGAATCAATTCTTCTAAAGATGCAGTTTACGGGAGTACAATTTGCCAACACTTCTCCTTTCTTAATATTCCTCGGTCTTTCACTTACATTGGCGACTCTCACAGGAACTGCATTCCTTGAAAGGTCCACAAGCGTAGATGCCACTAGTACTCCTTTTGGGCTATTATTCTGGTTAGGATATTCAATTAGGCCGAATTTAAAGCTGTTGTTTTCCTTGATGGAGCCGGGTATTAGTACTTCTGTTCTAGAGGGAATCAATGAATCAGTTTGGGTTATTATTTGATGAGCGGATTTTAAGTTATTTTCGGTATTGAAAATTACTATGTCTTCCCTCGTCGAGTGCAGCTCATTATTTCTAAAGTCAATAGAAAAATCAAATTTTCTCAAAAAGTCCAGTCCGAGAATGAAGGGATCTGTAATGTCAGCGACGAATGCCGTGTGATGGTAAGTGGCGCTCCCGAACACTATTTCTAAGTTCACTTTTCCTTCAATCTCGATTTTGTCACCTGTCACAGTTTGGAGAGTAACGCAGGACGGCGTCCATAAGATCTTGAGTACAAATTGACGAGCCACATCAGTCCTAATGATGGTAACGTTGGCTCCTGCGTCCACAATCATTTCGCAGGGAAACCCATTCACATAAGCGTAAATGAAGAGTCCGTTGCAGCCGCCACTTCTTGGGGAAATCTGGAAAACTTTGGGAGACGTCTTCTTTTCTTGGCGAGCTTCGCAATTCCTTCGTACGTGGCCATCACCGCCACATTTCCAGCACTTCAGTGTTTGTCTACCTTGGTCTTTGCGAGCCGCAATCTTCTTCAGGGTCCCCGACATCTCTTTGATTTGTCGCTCAATGTCCGAGAGACGAGTCGAGTTCGAATCCTGGGCACTCACTTCCAAGCCCCTGATTGAATGGCGATCCTTGCTGGATGTTTGCTGTGCAGCCTCGAACTTCATTGCGTAGACCAGACCGGATTTAAGATCCTTGATGTCCGCCATCCGGAGAGCCGTCTGAACTTCTGGATTTCGCACTCCATCTATGAAGTAGTTTAGCGCCAGGTTATCGCAAACATCCGAAGGACAGTTCGAGAAGGCAAGATGGGAAAGCCTCTCAACGTCTGCTGCAAAAACTTGCAAAGTCTCTCCGGCCCTCTGGAGTCGGGATTTCAGCTGGAGTTGGCTGAATTCTTTTTGGCATGCTTCGCCAAAGCGGAGTTCCAAGGCCGATGATAGGGCTTCGAAGTCGCGGTGCTTGTCCTCTGGGAAGGTCTGTAGTATGTCGGCTGCATCCCCTCTCAGCGAGGCTGCGAGGTGACAGGCTTTCGTGGAAGAGTCCCAAGAGTTTGCTTCTGCAACGATGAGGAACTGCTTCTTGTAAATATTCCACGAGGTCTTCCCGTCAAATGTGGCCAGTTTAATGGATGAACGAGAAGTTCCAGCTGCAGCTACACAGTCACTTGAGTTGTTGCAGGATGCTGATAACTTTGATTCAAGTTCTTTAATTTTCTTTTCCACATGGGTTTCTACTGTGGTGATTCGATTCTCAACGCTGTCTGAGTTGTTGCAGGATCCTGATAACTTTGATTCAAATTCTTTAATTTTCTTTTCCACATGGTTTTCTACTGTGATGATTCGATCTTCTAGAGCCTCCACTTTATTTTCCATGTTGATAAATTTAGTTTCCACCAAACTTTTCATTGACGTTAGATCGCTCTTAATTTCTTCTTGACTTGAAGTTATGCTAGCGGTTAAATCACTCTTTAATTGTTCTTGATTAGTAGCCAGATCACTTTTTAACTGTTCTTGATTAGTAACCAGATCATTTTTTAATTGTTCTTGATTAGTAGCCATAATCGCCATATCATTCTTTAATTGTTCTTGATTCGCAGCCATGTCATTTTTTAATTGTTCTTGATTCGCAGTCATGTCACTTTTAACAGCGTTGATCGCATCAAGGAGTTTTTTCAGTTGTTCCTCCATTGCTCGAGTAATCACCATAAAGTTCTGAAGTCAAAAAGTCCTCAGGAAGAAAAGTCCAAGTTCACAGAAAATTCCAAGAAAGTCTTTGAAGATGCCCCACGTTGGGCGCCAAAATTGTAACGAGTCCGTAGCACCTTCAACTTTCTTTAAATGAGCATTCCAATCTTGAGGAAGTAACTATAAATTTATTTACAAGTATTTACACTATTTACAATAGGAGCAGGAAACAATTGCTAAACATCCAGCAATTAGGTAGCAAAACAGTACACTGTACTCTCAACAGTAATTCAGCACCACGTATCTAACGTGAACAGTAATTAAGCAATTACAAAAGCAAAACAACCATCCGCCCAAGCGAATGAAAACGCGTCACCAGATCAAATCTGAAAACAACTGACTAACTAAAAACTGTGTTCAAGGCCAGCTATTTATACACGGAAAGAAATTACGACAATATTCTAGATAAATCCGGAGCATTCTGTTCATTCATAACTTTGAACAATCCATTCACACATTCTAGTGATAAGAAGAAAACCACGCGAAAATGTCTTCACGCTTATTAAAGTTAGGGCAAGTGTAAAAACTACAAAGTGTTACGGGGCCGGTATACAAGTGATAAAGGTGATATCTTCAGATACTTTTGCAACATGACGTCAGATAAAACCAAACTAATGAAAATGATGCAAGGCAGGAAAAACAACAACTATTTACAAGATTTGTAACAATATGTAAATTTTTTTTATTTTTTTTAAAACAGTAAATTAAAATTTTCTAACAAAACTCCGTGACTTTTAAAAGTTCCAATGTTAAAAATGTAAATGGTGAAGTGCTAAATTAATTTTATTTTACTATCACTTATTGTAGTTATAGTATACATAAAATCTTTAGTTATTATTTCGCTTCTGCATTTGTAAGTAAATGAAATGTTTTACGAAGGGAAAATTGAAAATCTGTTGTGATTGTTTTGATTTTACCTCAAAATAATAATAATGAAAAAAACATTGATGATTCAAGTTATAGTTATTATTATTACTTATTTATTTGCTTTTTTATATTTAAGATGTTATTATTTTGAAAACAGCAATATTTTTGCATCAGTATGAGAATAGGAATTTTTGATGAAACAAAAACCCCTTTGATTTTCGTAAAAATCATAAATAAAATGTTTTGAATGAAATTCTAGGCTCAAAAAGAGCTTTAAATGTATAAACGTTTAATGCTGTATTACTGTTTAATTTTATTTTTGTTTCAGTTATTTTAGTTTTGGAAATATGTACATAATATTTTGACTTATTCATGTCTGTATTAGTAAGCATGTGAAATCTTAAAATCAGTTCATATTGTATATTTTAAAAGATTTGCATTTTATGATAATTAAATTATTTTCCACATTCAGTCTTAAGTTCAATTTTCATTATTTCAAAATTTTTCATATTTGAGAGCAAAATTTTTTCTTAAAATTTAGTACTTACAATTAAAGTGTTTTTTCTGAGTTTAAAAACATGCATAATTTCTGAATATATGTGCTTAATTAAATGCTTCAGCAATGGGTTTTTATTCTTTCTGCAAGCCTCGACATTGTTCTTACCTAAAAATATAAGTAACAAGAAGATTCAGAGAAATGCACCATAAAATCCCATCATATTAGGTTCTGATAATATTTCACATTGCAACGAAATAATATTTCTTTTTAATTCCATGATAGAAACGGGAAAAAAGTTAAAAAAAGGATGATGGAATCTTCTCATCGAAACAGCTTCCATGCGTCCGGTACGTTTGGAAGACAGGCGACTTCCCACTCCTATTCAAGAGGAAAGGGGAATTGGACTTTTCTAAATTTTCAAAATTATCGATCGAATCAAAAATGTTGGTACTGATCGATTCATGCGTTCAAAGAAAGAATCGACTTAATAAAGCGTGCTTAATTTATTAATTTTTTCATGTTATCTCCCTCCCCCCCGTGCGTTTTCTGACCTCCCACTTTTTATTGCACCAACCACCCACGGATAAAATCGCCCCCCCCCCATCCCCCAAATCGAGCCACTGGATCCGCCACTGTGATTTACCCGAGAAACGTTTTTTGTTAAATAAGGGGTGGGAAGTGGCGCACTTACAAATCTTGCAAGGGATCCTTCGGGGCCACACCGAATTCTTTCCGCACTACTGCATCAATACGCATTTATTCAACCTAAATTAGTTAATGAATTGTTAGAAATAATTGTCTAGTTTAATCAATGATGATCCTTGATCAAATGCGAATACAAAGGAGGGGCGATCGCCCCTTTCCTTGGGGGACTCACCACTGGTAAATTTTCAACATTGAAGTTCGAAAAAGACATCTTTAAACTATCTTTGATGATAGCAGAAGGGAGCTTTCGGACTCTCCTCAGGATCAGGGCCTGATTAAGATATCACGGGGCCCTAGGCCAAATACTTTTTTTGCCCCCCCCCCCATAATGAATCTCTTCAATTTTAAGCATGGGATAAAACAAATTTAGGCATCGACTACAACAATTTTAGCCACTTGGGGCCCCCTAAATTGTGGGGGCCCTAGGCCGCGGCCTAGTTGGCCTATTCAGTAATCAGGCCCTGCTCAGGATACATTTCGAAATTGAAGTACAAAACAATTGAGGTTAACATTTGTAAACCAAGAATGCGTATTAAATGAAACATAATAAAACCAATCGCCCCTCCCTTAAAACATTTCTAGATCCGCCCTTGTCCTTGATTTACTCACCACCGGTAAATTTTCAATATTGAAGTTAAAAAAGGCCCTTTTAAGGCCATCTTGGATGCTAGCAGAAAGGAGAGTTAAGGCTCCTCAGAATACGTTTCGCAATAGAAGCCCAAAACTCGTTAATTATGAGGTCAACATTTACACCGTGTCGTAAGGGGATACGTAATAAAATCAATCGCCCTTTATTTGAAATATTTCTAAATTCATCCTTGGCGTCGGGAGTAAACTGAAAAAAAAGAAAGAAAAAGAACTGACATAAAAAAGCTTTCCATCTGCTATTAAAGTTAACACGTGTAACAATATATGAGCGAAGCATCCGTAGCGCAATCGGTCAGAGCGTTCGTCTATTAACTGAAATGTAGTTTAACCCTTTATACCCCGACGGGAATCAGAAGTCCCACTTATATTAATTTAATATTATGTATCCTAAATGACTGGAATCATGCTGAAGCTTTTAAGTACTGTTCCTTGTACTTTGCTGAGAGGCCAACAGATGGTACTTGCGATCGGAAACATTCTTAGGGGCCCTAAGACTTTTAAACCCTTTATACCCCGCCCTAAGTAGTTTAACCCTTTATACCCCGACGGGAATCAGAAGTCCCACTTATATTAATTTAATATTATGTATCCTAAATGACTGGAATCATGCTGAAGCTTTTAAGTACTGTTCCTTGTACTTTGCTGAGAGGCCAACAGATGGCACTTGCGATCGGAAACATTCTTAGGGGCCCTAAGACTAGGGGGCCTTATACTCTACTGATTTTCAAAATTTTTATACTCGGTATAAAAATTTTGAAATATGTTGTTTGGTGCATTTTAAACTAAAAAAGCTAAAAAAATGTGTGAAAATTCATTGCTAAATTTATTTAGGACATAAAGGGTTAAACCCACTCGGATGAGTGATGCGGTTTTTTTATTAAAGAAAAGAGAGAAAGAAAGAGAGAGAGAGAGAGAAGTTGCGGTACTGGCGAACAGAAGCTATGAATTTATTGAATAACATAAGCTCATAATGCTAAAGTTGATAATCTTGAATTAATAAATTAAACTATATTAACTGTACTTTATTCGATTCTTTGTTTTACATATCTTCAACGTTCTAAGCTTATGTTATTCAATGGAAGCATAGCTTCTGTCGGCCAGTCCTGCGACATCTTTCTTTTTTTTTTTTTTTGAGATTCAAGAGTATCCGAAACGTTCGAATTCACTTCCTGTGGATTCAAACTTTTCCGCCAAAAAAAAGAAAAGCACTTCTCTTACCAAGAATTTCTGTGGAAAATAAAACTTGAATGGAAACTGATTCCCAGAGCGTTCTGTTATTTGATAGGTTAACAGTTCTTTCTGAATGGTTCCGTTCACTGCTTTGACGCTTCGGTGTGCAGTTCTCGGTAAGAGCACAGGTTCGCGGCTCTTGGACCGGCGCATTCCCAGAAAAGTCGTTTGGCCGGAGAGGCAGAGCCGATCCGGGAACGGCCCCGCCATTCACCTGAAAACTCTCTCTCCACTCCCATCCATGGTGGACCTTTGCCTATCTGGCGTCCGACAATAGAACTTGCTGGCAGTAAAATTGCGCTTTTTTTCCCTTTTGTGCAGTACTACGTCAAAAATCCGATGGTGAACTATTTCTTTTTTCAAAAATATTTTTATTTCATTCTTTTTGGATTATTGAATTAATTTTGCATATACATTTAACCAAGTCCTTCCATTTGCTTCATGTCAGCTCAATCATGTTCTCTCTCTCACCCAAATAGCTAAAAAGAGCTTCGCTCTAACGCAAGGTTTTCACACGATCGATATCTGTTATTGGATGGCCTTTTGACAGGTCTTATTTCCATAGTGAATTAATAGACTTAAACTAATTGATAAGGGAATAAAGAAAAAGTTTGCATTGAAAAGATGGAAAAGCTGCAGTACAATTTTTGCGGGTGAAAGGCTGAAATTAGCGCCATCCCATGTTACTGGTTTCGTTTTCGAGGCGCGTTTTTTTTATGCGCGGGTTCTTCGAAAATTCATTAAAAATCAATCATTATGTTTTAAAACGGGGCCTCGACGGCGCAGTGGGTCTGCCCGTCAGTTTGTAATCCTAAGAGGCGCGGGTTCGATTCCCGCCTTTGCCCTGGGTGTGACTTCCTTCTCTGTGCTGTAAATTCTTTCCTTCAATAAAATCTGTATTGTACTATCTGTGGAGGCAAGGCGCATAGTACGCAGTCCTCATGTGTGTCGAAGTTTATTGACTTCTAGAATAGAATAGAATGTTTTAAAATTCGGCGATGTTGAATTTTCGTGTTTTGTAAGTCTTTTAACAATGTCTAGTAGTCAAAATTGGAATATTTAATAGGTTGAAACTTCCCTATTAATTCGGATGGTTCGGTTGTTCATGCGTTCGCAAGTGTTCGGGTCGATAAAACTACACAGTACCATTCATTCGGGGTTAAGTTAAATGGAAATTTAAGCAAAAATTGTGTTTACCATATGAAAAGGTTTCAAACAAATGCTTTCACCAGTTTAAAATTAGTTTTAACAAAATAAAAAATAAAAGCTATTAATCTTTTGTTTTACTAGTGCAGAAATTACTCATTAATGCAGCGAATTTCTCTATTAAAGCAATATATATATTAAATAAAAAAAAGTAATCTACTGAAAAAGTGAAATCATCCCTCTTCTACGAAATCGTCTGCTCATATCCTGGAACCGTAACCCCTTTCCCCTTAATTTTTCGCTCACCATATCCGCCAGAATAAGAAACAGATGCTGAAGAGAAGAAAGGAACAACTCAACCCCGCCGAGTGAACATTTCGAACACGTGAAAACAAGGCGATTTCCTGGATGTGTCTCGTATTTTATGTTCTTCGATACTTGTTTTCCGGTGAGTAGCAGGTGTTTGTGGCTGCGTTGTAATGCCGGAGATTGCAAGTGCCTTTGAGTGCAAGAGTTAACTCCTATAAAAGAATCAAGTTTTTTTCACCATCTCCAATGAAACCTGTAATTTGGAATACAGCTAGTAAATAATGAAACAAGAATGAAATCTGCCTGAACAGCAGTCTGCAACTTTCAAAAAAAAAAAAAAAAACATTACGACGATGCGTTGAGGGAATAAAAATGTATTGCATGCGTTTTTCTGTTTTTAGGAATAATGAAAACCAAATGAGAGCGGCTCACAGACAATGATGCAGCCGCCCAGGGTGAGTTCCACCCCCTTTTGTTGAGAAAAAGTTAATACATGAATCGGTCGAAAGTATTTTTAATAAAACAAAAAATTTCATTTGAGATCGAAGAAAACTCTGTTATTTAGTTGTTTTTCTAACAGAAGAGAAAAACAAAAAAGAAGAAAAAAACATTACGACGATGCGTTGAGGGAATAAAAATGTATTGCATGCGTTTTTCTGTTTTTAGGAATAATGAAAACCAAATGAGAGCGGCTCACAGACAATGGTGCAGCCGCCCAGGGTGAGTTCCACCTCCTTTTGTTGAGAAAAAGTTAATACATGAATCGGTCGAAAGTATTTTTAATAAAACAAAAAAATTCATTTGAGATCGAAGAAAACTCTGTTATTTAGTTGTTTTTCTAACAGAAGAGAAAAACAAAAAAAAAGGGGGGGGGGTACCAAAGCATCCCCGAAAATTTCAAAGTTAAATTTTTACATTTCTATTTCAGAAACCTTTCAGCAACACAAATGACAAAGAGGATTGAAGCTCCCTCTTGATTTTTTTCTTTTTTTTTCAATTTTTTCCCCTTTCGGATTCGGACTATTCGTATTGCGATTGCACATGACACCCTATTACCGGTCTCCTGATGTGTCTCAGCTGGTACCGTGGATACCAGCTGAGAACGTTAACCGGGAACGTGGATAAACGTTCCCGGGTTCAATCCTTGTCGTTCGTATCTCGCACTTTTTAAATCTCGTTTTCTCTTCCAAAATTTTTACAGTGAAAAAAAAGTTTACGGTAAAAGTTACTGGCAACATGGATGCCAGTAACTTTTACCATAAAATTTCAGGAAAATTTTCAACAGTTCCAAAGGGTAGAAACGAAGATTTCAACCCCGTCCTCAAAGGAAAAAAGACTTGCGGTACAGCATGTGTACCACACGGCTTTTAAAGGTTAAAGTCAGTTTTTGATTTTCTTTGGTTGACGTTAAAATGTCGGGGGCTCGTCCAGGAAACTTTCCGAAATCTAAGCGCTGAAAAAGCAGTATTAAGCCATTTTGGAGGTTTTCGGAAAATAGAGAAGGTTCGGGAGTGTAGTCCGTATTTTTTTTCGATTAAACTCTGTACCTCAGAACCTCACTAACGTAAGTCCATTTTCGCCATTTTGCAGTAGAGGGCGACAAAGATTGTCGGATACATGCAAAGAATGGGAATCGCCTCTTTTCACGCTGCTAAATAATCGTGAAGGAATTTGTTTTATGGAATACTATTTTAATGAGTCGATGTGGAATAAGAGTCTACATACAATGAAGCAAAAAAGTGAAAATCGCCATTTTTGGACTTACGTCGTTCTGGTTCTGAGGTACAGAAATGTGAAAAACGTAATTTTAGGCTATCTTCGTTGGTGTTAGGGTAAGACTGGAAAAAAGCTTTCTCTCGAAATATTTTCGAAAATGGAATCAGTTTCAGCTTATTTGTGGTCATGTTAAAAGCCGGCTCGTCCTTCCAAATTTTTCCGGGGTTAGAGGAGGAGGAGGGGGCGGGGGGAGGGGGGGTTGAAAGGATGCATACTCAATGCAAATTCCCTATAGGAGAACAACAAAAAACTCTCCTACTTTTGTACAAAATTATTATATTTTCAAAGCCACGGAGAGGGCAATTGATCCCCTCCAAAATGACTGGCTTGGTTAACAGAATGATAAAAGTTCAGGGGCTCTAAGTTTTTCGCTACCGAAGTTTCCAAAACATTATCTTTGGGGACGTTAAGAGGTGACCCAATATCATTAAAAATGTTTGGAAGTCAGATTTTTTGAAAATGACGTCCTAAAAACGAGACTTTAGGCTTTGTTTGCTCACGGTAGGAGATACAGAGGGTAGTTTCCCTTCCGAAATCTTTCTTGAAACTTAAAATTAAATTTTAGCCAGGTTATCTTAGAAAGGGAAAAAAAGAGAGGGGGAGGGGGGACTTCCTCCAAAAATTTCTGAAAACGAAATTTAAAGTTATTTGTGATGATATTAGCAGAGTGTGCGGAGGTTTGCGGATTTCCAAAGAATTTTTCCGAAATTGAAGTTTTAAAAAATTCAGTTCTAGGCTATTTTGGAGACGTAGGATCAGGTGGAATGTGTGTTCTCGCTGAAGTCAACAAAACTCTGCTATTTGAGTATCCTATTTATCAATTTACAAGATTCGAATTTTCCAAAAGACAAATCTGTTGCATTAGCAACGGCAAATGTTGTCGTGTTTTGTCAACAAAAAATAATAACATGTTGCAATCGCAATCTCAATCAGTTATAAGAACATAAACTTCTAGTCTGTTCCGAGCCTACGTAGGCAGGCTACCGTGGTTCTTATAAAAAAGCTTATGGTGCTGCCATCTGTTGCTCAATAGCGAAACCTTCATAATACAATCAGTAGCCTACGAAGTGGAACGACCATCCTCGTAGGCTGCGGTACATTCACCATCACAAACCGCAGGGCGCAGGCAATACTCATGGGGCCGGAAGAATCATACGTGGGGGAGGGGGGGGGGAGTCCAAACTGAGAAAAATTACATGCTGAATTCATTAGCAAGAAAATTCTGATAAAAATATTAACACCGAAAAAAATCGCAAAAAAAAAGTGTTTTTTCACAAAAAAAAAAGCGAAAAAATATTTTTTTGTACTAAAAAAAAAGCTGGTATTTTGCTCTTATATGTTGCGAAGACCAAAATGTTTGTGTGGCTGAGGTGTTTAAATACATTTAAAAAAGGAGAGAAAAAGTAAAACAATTACATTTTAAGAACCATTAAATACATTTCCGTTGGAAATAATAACAAACGAAAACACATAATCTAAAATCTCCGATTTCGTTTATACTTGTAGTTTTTGCAAGCAAGTTAGTATAACTGGTGGACATTGGCAGATTTAGGCTATGAAATCTGGGGGTGCAACAATAAAAGGTTCTGAGGAAGGGATTATTTCTCAAAAGTGTAGAGCTCTCTAAAATTTGTAAATTTATCTTAAAAACTGGTTTTTAGTTGATGTGAGAGCATATTTTATCGCGTTGTTCACTCTTTACTGGAATGATGTGCATGAGCTTCAAACAGTTTATATGGTTTTTGATAAAGTATTAGAATGGTAATGTTTTTTCGACTTGGTTGTTTGAACGTAAAAAAAAAAATTTAATGATGCGCCAATAAATATAAAATTGAAGTAAACAATTATTCTGTAATGCAACACTGAACAAATTAATAATTTTAGAAATACGTTTATTTGATGTTTGTATAATTTATTTATTTATTTATTTTTCTGTTTTCAAACGGATGAAAATACTCTCATTCTTAATACGTAGCATTGTCATTTTTCTCTCTGGCAATATTTGCACTGGCAATATGTGCTAACACACACGGTTCACACAATAAACTACACATTATTATCTTTTTGTGTTTTCTTTCAAGTAAACTAACTTGCACTGTAGCTGTAAAAAAAGATAAGTTATTTTCATCAGAAATATTTTAATTATGCTCTTAAACATACGAGGGCTGTCTGAAAAGTTTCTGACCTCGATATGAAAAGGGCAAAACTTATGAAACAAAGAGAGATGTTCTTATTAAGAAGTCTTTTAGAAACTTGGAACCGTAATTTTTGGCTATTTTTAGTTCAAATTGTGTGCGTGACAGCCATACTAGTGAGTTGCTCCAACAGTTTTTTTGAAAATGGAAAAAATCGAATATCAAGCTGTTTCGATGCTTGTTTTAAAAAGGAAATATGCCTGCTCAAATTAAAACGGAGTTGGACTCTGTGTATGGGGACTCTGCACCATCGTCTACAACCGTAAAATTTTGGGTACCGGAATTTAAACTTAGCTGAACCAGCTTAAGTGTTCATTAATGCTAAGGTCGACCCAAAACTGCTACCACTGATGAACACATTGCTAAAGCTCATCAAATGGTGCTGGATGACACAGATTGAAGGTGAGATATATAGAAGAAACTATGAATATCTCTAAGGAATGCGCATGCTACATTTTAAACGAGAAATTAACCCTGCTACTGTGTTCGGGTCCTTTTTGACCCAAAACAGATTTCATTTGCTTATAAATTTTCGAGTAACGTTGGTATAACGTTGTAACTTCATGAATGTGTTTATTTTCATGTTATATTACACACATATTTTTTTTTGTTTTGATTGAAGTATAACCCTACTTGGCAAAAAAAAGTTTACTAATACTGTGTTCGGTTCCTTTTGGACCCATATGATTAAAAAGCATGTATCAGAGAAACAAAATCATTTCATGCTTGTTTATTTTATGTATTATTTATGAAATAATAAGTAAAACATTTGTTCATTGTTTTTGTACGTTTTTTTAAATATTTTTTAATGGTTATCTTCTGTTTTTCTTTCATTCATTTTTTTTCCTTCTTTTTTTTCTTTCTGAATACCATTTCTTCCTTTCTATGAATTGAAATCAGTACCAGTGAAAATGTTTCAAGGGTAACTTTCATAGAACTGCAAACTCTGCAATTATGCCTATCTGAGGGGAATTCCCTTTTACCCCCTCTCTCCGCCGCTTCCCCCGCGCATATGATTCTGTTCGCACACAACGTCATAACCAATAAAACCCTTAGTTTTCTTTTTTGAGGGAACTTCCCTTTCTCATTTGAAAGTTGTTTCAGAGTTGAAGTCGAGCCATGATTTTTGCGTTCATAAATATTTTCTACTTACTATTGGTATTCATAAGCTTTATTCAGATGGACATTTGAAGATGAATCGCCCTTTATCTGAGCAAGAAATTCGAGACTTGCTACAGGCGGTTTCAGATGAAGACGAAATTGCATCAGAATTAGAAGATCACATTTCATAAGGTTCTGAGTCATCGTCAGAGGACGATGAAACTGAAAATGAGTTGTCAGACTGCACATATTTGTCAAAAGATGGGTCTATTCAGTATCAGAGGGACCCTCCATCGCAAGCGCTTAAACGTACATCAAAGGATATTTCAAACCTTACCCCAGGACCAACTAGATATGCTACTTCAAGAATTCAAGACTAATTGTCTGCTTTTCGACTATTTATTACAAAAGATATTGAAAATATTATCATCAGCAATACAAATACAGAAGGAAGACGTGTGTTTGAAGATAAATGGAAAGAAATGGACAGTATTGAATGGACAGTATTGCACGTGCTTATTTAGGTTTACTTTTACTTGCTGGAGTTTTCAAATCCTGCAATGAAAGCACAGAAAGTCTATGGAGTGCAGAAAATGGCAGACCTATTTTTAGAGCAACAATGAGCTTACAAAGATTCTCATATATATCAAAAAGTTTGAGATTTGATGATCGGGAAACACGCTCTAATAGGAGACAAACTGATAAATTGGCAGCTATTCGTGCGTTGTGGGATATATGGGTTGAGATCAGTGGCGTACATAGCGCCCCCGCAACCCCCGCGGCGCGGGGGGGCGCAAGAGGTTTGAGGGCGCCCCATTCAGAAAAATAGCACTTTAGGTTACACGGGGAAAATATTTTTTACATTTTAATAGGGGGGTGGGGGCGCACCTTAGTCTATGTACGCTACTGGTTGAGATACTACCAAAACTTTTTAACCCCAGTGCATATGTTAATGTTGATGAACAATTGGTTGCATTCAGAGGAAACTGTCCATTCCGGCAATACATGCCCAAGAAACCAGCCAAGTATGGAATTAAGTTTTGAGTTTTGTGTGACAATGAAACCAGCTACGTATGGAATATACAACCATATCTTGGAAAGCCAACAAACCAACGTCGTGAGAAAAATCAGGGTTTTAGAGTGGTGCTTGATTTATCTTATGGTCTCAAAGGACATAATGTAACGTGCGACAACTTTTTTTCCTCCTACACGCTGGGACAGCTGTTATTGAAAAGGAATGTGACTATGATTGGAACAATGAGGAGAAATAAACCCTCTATTCCCCCTGAATTGCTTCAAACAAAAAAACAAAACACTTTATTCATCGACATTTGCTTTCACAAATGATACTATGCTTGTTTCATACATACCCAAAAGAAATAAATGTGTTGTTATTCAAAGCACACTGCATTCTGAGAAGCAGGTTGACTGCAGAATCTAAAAAACCACAAGCAATCCTTGATTATAATTCCACAAAAGGTGCTGTAGACACCTTGGACAAAATGATTTCTTCATATACTTGTAAAAGAAAGACCAACAGATGGCTAGTTGTGGTATTTTCAAATGTTCTTGATATTTCAGTTGTGAATGCGTTCATTTTATTCAGCGCAGTAAATCATGATGTATGCAAGAAAGAAAAGTCCTACAGAAGGAGAATTTTTATAGAAACTTTAGGTATGTCTTTGGTGAAAGAATATATTTGTAGAAGAGACGTGCTTCCACGTCAAGAAGCAGCTGCAGCATTAGTGAAGAGTGCTCAAAGGAAAGTAGAAGATGATACAAGTTCTACTCCCGAACCAATAAACATGGCAAGCTCAAACAGAAAAAGAGGTCGCTGCTATTTGTGCAAATCAGACAATAAAGTACAAAATACATGCATGAAGTGTAACAAATACATATGTAAGTCACATTTGAATCAAATGTGTACAAATTGCATTGCTACAATTACTCAAAAATGAACATTTTATTTAATTGACTAGCGGTACCCGCACGGCTTTGTCCGTGGTATAAACTTAAAAATTCATTTGTAAAAAAATTGATATAGCAAAAAAAAACTCTATTTTAGTTATAATTCAACTATAATTCTTTCAAAGAATGATATAAAAATTCGGCATGGACCCCACACTACTTCCTTTTACGTGTAAATTTCTTAGTAGATGCCTTAAATGCTAAAATATTGCTTGGAGTGAGCAAGATAACAATTCAAACATTTACATCCCTAGTTTGCCACAAAACAATGCCAAAAAAAAAAGGTTTTACAATATTTAATCTCCTAAATATCGCCGATTTTAACATCATTCAGTGGATTTTTCGCAAAATATCGCCAATATCGCCAAATTGAACCAAAATAAAAAAATAAATTTTTTCGCCACATTTGCCGCCAACTTGGCGATATTTCGCCAAATTAGCGTGAAACACTTGGCGACTAAAAGCTTGGCTATATTTCGCCAAGTGGTCGCGCCAATTCATATCACTTTTGCCTGCATTGAAATTAACACTGATTTACCCCATAAAAGGGGTAAAAACCCCCTTGGGGGAATTCGAATGCAACCCCAAGGGGAGGTGCACAAAAATAAGCCAAAAGAGAAAATAAGAACAATTTTGCTGCTCACAGAAATCTTACCAAAGTTTAAAAGAAGAAGAAAGTTTTCTTTCCTAACTTCAAAAACAAAATAAGAGAAAATTCGTGCATTATTCTTCACCATGATAATAAAAACAATAAACATCGACAAACATCAACCAGCAAATGATAAATTAAAAGCCAAAGAAAAGCCCCCAGTAGAAAAAATTAACCTTTTTTTTTTTTTTAGGCATCACTTTTTTTATGCAGAAAAAAAACCTTTTCATTTCTGGAAAAAAAAATTTTTTCCCTTGTTCCTGTGTCTGCAGTTCTTTTTCTTTTTCTCAGTCTCCATTCCTGATGCTACGAATTTCTTCAGTACTCCAGTAAGGCTGGGGACCCTGGGATTATCTTGCCGACGTGAGATTCTTTTCAAGGCGCGTTTTCGTCCCCTTCATTGTCCCCACTGTCGCTACTGCTTAAAGGTCATTTGAGGGTCAAAATCTCTTGTCCGCAATGCCCTACGAACAGGTGTCTTTCAGTCTCGACGAATATCCAGCTCCAGTGTTGCCTGAGGCATAAATCTCGAACATTACTTCCGGGAATTTTTGCTGTGATGATTTGGGGAGAGGAGGGCGGTAGATAAAAAAGATTCAACCACTGCTTCCGGTTGTTGTTTCGGAGTATATAATCGGTTATTGATTTCATTACCGTTTTTTGCAGTGATTTTAATTAAAGCCCCCACCTTACCCGTTTTTAAGGATTTTTAAAAACACTGCTGTATGCCAAGCTAAGAGTTTCAAGCATTTTTGCGAATCGAATTTTGAAAAGACTTAAAAAGAGATTTTGACACATGGGGAAAAAACTAAGCTAGTTCGTTTAGTCTAAAGCTAGGAACAAACGCCACAGACCAGTAATATAGCTAATTTTTCAGCGCCCTGTTGTGTGTTTATTACGCCCTTCTGACTGTTAACAGCGCACTGCAGCCTTATTGTTGCTCTTGTTTAGCATACTTCTTCTCATGAAATTCATGTTATTATGACAAATATTTTTTTTTTTTTTTTTTTTTTTCTTCTTCTGAAAAACGCCCTCCTCTTTTTTTCCCTCCAGGTCAATAAGAAGTTTTTTTCAAATTACAGCTGTGTGCTAACAATTTCATGTAGGGCCCGTTTTTGCGACAGTGAATTTTGAAAAAACTTCAAAAGATATTTTGAAACAGACCAAAACTAAGAATTCGTTCTGTCTAAAGTCAGGGACAAACACCCCATACGAGTAATAGTTAATATTTTGTAGCGCCCCGTTGTGTCTTTATGGCGCCCTTATGACTGCTTATAGCGCCCTGCAGCCTAATTGTAGCTCTTGTTAGAATACTTCTCGTGAAATTCATGTTATCGTGACAAATATGTCTTTTTTTCTGGAAAACGAACTCTTTTATTCCCCTCCAGGTCAATAAGATTTTTTTTTAAATTACTGCTGTATGCTAACAACTTCATGTAGCGTCCGTTTTTGCGACAGTGAATTTTGAAAAAGCTTCAAAAGATCTTTTGAAATACAGGCAAAAAAACTAAGAATTCGTTCTGTCTAAAGTCAGGGACAAACACCTCGTACAAGTAATAGTTAATATTTTGTAGCGCCCCTTGTGTGTTTATTGCGCCCTTCTAACTGTTAACAGCGCCCTGCAGCCTTATTGTTGCTCTTGTTAGAATACTGCTTCTCATGAAATTCATGTTATTGCGACAAATATGTTTTTTTTTTCCTTTGAAAAAACGCCCTCCTCTGTTTTTCCCCAGGTCCATAAGGAGATTTTTTTTAAATTGCTGCTGTATGCTAACAATTTCATTTAGGGTCCGTTTTTGCGACAGTGAATTTCAAAAAAACTTAAAAAGATATTTTGAAACATAGACAAAAAAACTAAGAATTCGTTCTGTCTAAAGTCAGGGACAAACACCTCGTATGAGTAATAGTTAATATTTTGTAGCGTCCCGTTGTGTGTTTATTGCGCCCTTCTGACTGCTTACAGCGCCCTGCAGCCTAATTGTAGCTCTTGTTAGAACATTTCTTCTCCTGAAATTCATGTTATCGTGACAAATATGTCTTTTTTTTTTTTTCTGAAAAACGAACTCCTCTGCCCCCCCCCCCCCCCCCAGATCAATAGGAAGATTTTTTAAAATTACTGCTATATGCTAACAATTTTTGAAGATTTAACTGCTAGTGCTCTACAAATCAAATGTGCCAAGAAAAACAGCCGTGCAAGATATGTCCTTCATGTGTGTACAAAGTACTGGATGATTATAATAAGAACTGCATACTATATACAGAGCTTAGTCAAGTTTTCAGGTATATACCTACTATACCTCTTACGCTAGGGTCGTTCCATTTTAAATCAACAAATGGGGTGCGCATCACCATGTTTGATTTTGATGAAAATTTGCATGTGTATTCCTTTTACTTCCCAGAGCTCAAAATAGTGTTCATTTTATTTTTAAAAAATTTACCCTTTGATATATAGGCCCTTTTTGTTGTTGGCAACAACGAAAATCGGGCGTTTTGATGCTTTGCCTTATGAACTATAACTTTTTTTCTATCAAAGATTTTGAGCTCAACTATAGCTCATTGGAAAGCTAAGAAAAAGATCTCTTTATATATGCTATCAATAAATTTCAGATTTAAAAAAAATACTTCTTTTCTCAAGGTCAAAGTTCACGACTAAAATGACATTTTTTTACTACTTTCGAACATTAAAAAAACCCATGAAGGGTTCAAAGTAACAAGCCGATTTTTCCATCATATATTCATAGTCATGGTTACTTACTGTATAAAAAAAATTGGCTTGTTATTCCACCCCCTTTATGAGATATGCCCCCCCAAAGTTGTAAATTTTTTAAAAAATCCAATTTTCAACGCTAAAAAAATGCATGTGGGGGGCAACATAAAAATTTTTTTACATGTGGTATTTTAAGTACTTTTTACCAGCTTTCTAATAAAACAAAAGTTGCTTTGTTATTCAAAGGCGTTTGGCAGATATAAGGGACTGAACTTTCAAAAAATTGCACAAAAACAACACGATTATTTTCATTTTTTTTAAATTTTTTTTTATTTAAATGTAATTATATACCTTATTCTTTGCCTTAAATGCTAAAAAAAAAGACTAAGAAGAGCAATGAAGAAACATATTTAAAGTTTAATAAGATAATTTAATATTTTTAACACCTGGGAATATAGAATACCACTAAACTTGTCTGATTTTTAAACATCTGATTGCTACCTACAACAGGACTGAGCATTTCTCAACTTGTCCAGGTTTGTTCATACCATGTGGTCATCCTTGTTCTGACTTGCTCTCACATGTGTATCTTAGTTGTCTTTCAAATTCTGAAAGAAGTAGGTTGTTGAGCTAGTGTTTCTGCTGTAAAATCTTGTGAAACTGATGTGATTTCTTCTCATTTCAAGTTTCATTCATATTCACAGAATGTTTTGTTAAAGGTAAAAGAAGAAATTCTTTAGAATCCTTAAATATAAATTTAAATTTGTCTTTCTACATGTAAACTGTGAATAAGTTATGGGTAACCCAAAATGCTCCATAGGAGTTTTTTGAGAATGATGATTGTAATATTTTAAGTTACAGTAGGCAGTCTACTGTAAATAGTATTTCTGAGTACAGTGATGATGATAAAACTTTACTGCACCTGAGTACTGGGTGTAAAACTATTGAAACTGTTTGTACCTACCATGCAAAAAAATTTCTTGCCAAGTTTTGCCACCTTTATGGAATTCTTGCTGGTAGGTACAAACAGTTTCAATAGTTTTACACCTAGTTCTCAGATGCAGTAAAATTTTATCATCATCACTGCACTCAGAAATACTATTTACAGTAGACTGCCTACTGTAACTTAAAATATTACAATCATCATTCTCAAAAACTCCTATGGAGCATTTCGGGTTATCCATAACTTATTCACAGTTTACATGCAGAAAGACAAATTTAAATTTATATTTAAGGATTCTAAAGAATTTCTTCTTTTACCTTTAACAAAACATTCTGTGAATATGAATGAACTTGAAATGAAGAGAAATCATATCAGCTTCACAAGATTTTACAGCAGAAACACTAGCTCAACAACCTACTTCTTTCAGAATTTGAAAGACAACTAAGATACACATGTGAGAGCAAGTCAGAACAAGGATGACCACATGGTATGAACAAACCTGGACAAGTTGAGAAATGCTCAGTCCTGTTGTAGGTAGCAATCAGATGTTTAAAAATCAGACAAGTTTAGTGGTATTCTATATTCCCAGGTGTTAAAAATATTAAATTATCTTATTAAACTTTAAATATGTTTCTTCATTGCTCTTCTTAGTCTTTTTTTAGCATTTAAGGCAAAGAATAAGGTATATAATTACATTTAAATAAAAAAAAAAGATTTAAAAAAATGAAAATAATCGTGTTGTTTTTGTGCAATTTTTTGAAAGTTCAGTCCCTTATATCTGCCAAACGCCTTTGAATAACAAAGCAACTTTTGTTTTATTAGAAAGCTGGTAAAAAGTACTTAAAATACCACATGTAAAAAATTTTTTATCTTGCCCCCCACATGCATTTTTTTAGCGTTGAAAATTGGATTTTTTAAAAAATTTACAACTTTGGGGGGGCATATCTCATAAAGGGGGTGGAATAACAAGCCAATTTTTTTTATACAGTAAGTAACCATGACTATGAATATATGATGAAAAAATCGGCTTGTTACTTTGAACCCTTCATGGGTTTTTTAATGTTCGAAAGTAGTAAAAAATGTCATTTTCGTCGTGGACTTTGACCTCGAAAAAAATAAGTATTTTTTTTAAATCTGAAACTTATTGATAGCATATATAAAAAGATCTTTTTCTTAGCTTTCCAATGAGCTATAGTTGAGCTCAAAATCTTTGATAGAAAAAAAGTTATAGTTCATAAGACAAAGCATCAAAACGCCCGATTTTCGCTGTTGCCAACAACAAAAAGGGCCTATATATCAAAGGGTAAATTTTTTAAAAATAAAATGAACACTATTTTGAGCTCTGGGAAGTAAAAGGAAATACACATGCAAATTTTCATCAAAATCAAAAATGTTTGATGCAACAACTTTTTTGAAAATTTGTTGATTTAAAATGGAATGACCCGCTAGTAAGCTGCGAAAGGGCTTTTTCAAAGCTAAAATTAATTAAGACGAGATTGCGAAGTTGCTTATCCAATGAAAATTTAAAGGCATTTCTCACAATGCAGTGTACTGTTTCATTGATTTCTATTCTCTATTATGAGTATGTGACTGATATATCCGTTCTCTTTTGGGGGAGGCGAGTTTACTTAGTATCAGGGCCCCCACATCAATCCGTGAACCCCAGGACCAGATATTGTAATGGGTCCTCTTGTCCCTACAACTCTCCACCCTCTATCAACTAATTAATGTTTATGCAGACATTTGAAATTTAAAAAAAATTGCTTCATTTTAAATTACACTCAATCAGTAGTCAGATTTTTTTTTTTGTAGTTAACTACTGCTGCAACTATTTTCTTTCAAAAAGTAGCAACTACAATCTACTTTCAAAATGCCCATGGAGGTATCTGAAGATAGTTTTAAATGTTGAAAAAACCCACGAGAATGGATATTAATATGATAAATCAAATGTATTATAAATGCAATATTATATGCCCTTTTTTTGTCCTTTTAAAGCCATTGTTGTACAGGGGTGGATTTAGGGATTATGGAGCCCTTTTGTCTATTGCTCTTACAGTAAGCAATTGATGAACATTCCTTTCAGGGCCCCTATGTCGTGGGGGCCCCTAGCAATTGTCACATTTGTGATATGACAGATTTGACCCCTCCCAGGCCAGCCGTAAGCTGTCGTGCAACTCTTACACCGCATGTGGGAGCCTTGCTAAAGAGCGCTCAATTCAGCCTTATCGTTCTAAGTATTATGACAGATTTGTTTTTCTTTAACTTAAGAAACAAGAATTTATGTGTTTTAAAAATATTCATTAAAGCAACTAGGATATTTCTATGGGAGATTGCAACTAAAACTTCTTTTTCTTTTGCCACGCTAAAGAGGCACAAAATTTAGCATTATCGTTCCGAATATCACCGCACATTTTTTTTCCTGCGCTAAGAAACAATTATTTAACTGTGTTTTCAAAATTTTCATATTTTTTCATGCCTTAAAAAAGTTAGATAAGCTATTCTAATTTTAAAAAAATCGTCAATTTCAGCTCTTTTTAATATATGTTTGCTTTGCTACTGATAAAACCATCATAAGCTATTCCTCCTCTCTAGGCGCAAGTAACATTCGGCCGGCTTTATCTTACGGCAAGAAACCGCTATTGTCCCTTTATGAGCTCTCTTCCGAGAACTTTGTGGGTGGTCAATCACAGAACCTCTGTGTAAGTTCCAGGGGTGATAATCCCACATCCCTGCTGGTCTGTCAATTGATTACCTTTGATGTAGTTCGCCCTGAATAGACCCAAGTCGGTTCCTATAGAGCAGGCGGCTATGTAAATTTGTCATGCTGATCCGAGGTTTGTGCTACCACATTTCCGTAAACATGCTTTTTATTGCAGTCATTTATCACAGACAACCGAACAACAAAACTCGTCTTACTATTCCCATGCCTTTTAAAAAGGAAGCAGAACTTTTGATCACTGGCCAATTGTCGTGGAAATAGACGATCACTTTTGATCCAGCCGTCTTCGGGTTCATTTCCTGGGATTATTTTTCAGATTACTATAACCAGTAACATTTAATATCATCAGGAACACTTATATTTATCTTTATGCGTACATAAGTCCTCTGTTGAGTCCACAAACATATCTTTCCGGTAAGTTTTGCTTGTATTTTGATATTATATTTTGTTAACAAAAAATAATAATATAAATTGAAACTGATACCACATGCATTTTGCTTCGTGTGTGTGTGTTCGGAAACAGTTGTATAAACTTCACTATTCTTAGAGGGCAAATATGTCCTGGCGACCGAAGTGACAAGGGGCCCGCTCGCCTTGGCTCTCGGCTGCCGTGTTACGGGCAAGACAGATAGAGGAGTTGGCTTACAGGGAAAGAAAAAATATTGATTCGTCAAGTTTTCCAGAAAATTATTTAAAAATCGGTTTTATTCAAATTCTTTCAAAGTATTACGTAGAAGCGTCAGAGGTACTCCGATAGAAAATCACTAGGAGTTTCCAAAAAAAAAAAAATCCCAAATTTTACCTGATGATTCGGCAAAAGTTTGAGTATTGCAATCTTGCAATTAAAAAAATAAATGAAAGATGCCCAATGTTTTTTTTATGGGATGTAGGGATGTGTGCATGCTTGTATTTTTTCATTTGAACAAACTCGAAATTTTATTTGCTAAATTGAGAATTCCCCCCCCCCCAAAAAAAGACATTTTTTTTTGCCGTCTGTGACAACGGTGAGAACGAGTGACCTCTTAGTATTGAGCAGAGAGATTAAAGTAATTGGTGGAACGCTTATTTCATGTACAACTTTTGTGGGTCAATTTAAGATCATTATATCATTGGTATCAATAGCGAATATTTAAGACATGACTCATCTTCTGGACCAACAAAACTTGTGAATTACTGAATTTTGGTTAAATGATCATATGTATTATTTTTCAAATGTATTTTTTGTGACTACAAAACGTCTTCAATAATTCATTAAATTTCAAAAGTAAGGAATTTTTTTACAGATTTTTTTCTGCCGCCTTCTGCAAAAAATAAAGAGACAATTCATGTTTTGGATGTTGTTTTTACTTCCTTTTACGTAGTAAAGGAAGTATTGTGATCGCGAAAAAAAAATCACTCAAATTTGAGTCTAAATTTTGATTTTGGTCACCCCCGAATGAATGTTCAGTAGTTTTTTCGACCTGTCAGCACGTGCATATGTACCTACCAACATATAAGCAGCCGAAAAATTCTTTTCAACCACCCCCGAGTTAGTTACGATGAGTTTTCTCGTGACGTCTGTATGTACGTATGTGCGGATGTATGTGCGGGTGTATGTGCGGATGTATGTGCGTATGTGGCTCGCATAACTGAAAAACTATATGCCGTAGAAACTTCTAGCTTGGTATGTAGGCTCTGAGAGGGGTCTAGTTGTGCACCTCCGCTTGTGATTGCATTCGAATGTTCCTAAAGGGGTCTTTTACCCCTTTTTTGGGGTAAATCAATGTTAATTTCAATACAGACTCAAGTGATATGAACTGGCGCCACTACTTGGCGACATGTCGCCAAGCTTTTGGTCGCCAAGTTTTTGACGCCAACTTGGCGATATATCGCCAAGTTGGCGACAAATTTGGCGAAAAAAATTATTTTTTGAATTTGGGTTCAACTTGGCGCTATTGGCGATATCTTGCGAAAAATTCACTAAATGATATTAAAATCAGCAATATTTAGAAAAATAACCATTGTAAAATATTTTTTGCATTGTTTCGTGGTAGATTAGGGGAGTGAATATTTGAATTGTTACCTTGCTCACTCCAAGCACTTTTTTGACACTTAAGGCAACTACTAAAAAATTTACACGTAAAAGGAAGTAGTATGGGGTCCATACCAGATTTTTTGTTATCATTTTAGCTAGAATTTTAATTTATATTATTGTTTGCTATTTTTTGCTTTAACTATGTTTTTATAACTTTTAATGAGTGTGTTTTGCAAGACTTTTTTTCCCCTTTGCCTTTTTACTCTTTTTTTTTTTGGAAAAAGTTCTTCCCATATTTGATTTCAAGTTCGATCACTAGGGTCAAAGGAAGTATTCTTAACCATAAGACCACATGAAATTGTTAGTTTTCTCTCCAAAAATAGCTTTGTGAAATATGCCTATATTTCAGCAATTTTTCAGATACAGTATTTTTTCTCCGTTCTCTCTTCTCTCTTGCTCTTATTTCTAGTCTTTTGGAGGGTCTTTGTTTGCCTCTTTCTTTCTCAGATTTTTCCGTCTAATTACTTCAAAATGCCGAATTTTGTATTTACTTTTCAAAATTTCTCCCGGGGGACAATCCCCCCGGACCCCCTGAAATTGGGACTAGTCTACTTTACACCCCATTTAAAAAGAGGTCATTGCAACATTCTTATATCCATCCCGCTATTAGATCGATCCAAAAGAAGAGAAAACAGCGGGATTATTAAAAAACGAGAAAAACACGGGGGCTGTTATCACTTATCTGCGAAAGAGACACACAAAAGTTTTTTTAAATGTTGAATGAATTGTATCTACAATTTATCGGAAAAATAAGAGCGAATTTTTCTCTTTCGAAAAATCTGGGGGGGGGGGGGGGGGGGGCAAAGGCTCCGCCTGCACTCCTAAAATTCAAGGCGTGTATATGTATATGTTATGCTGCGACCAGCTACCGAATCTTTGGTTGCAGCTTTGGCCCTAAAAGTTGAAAACTCCGTTAAAAAAAAGAATCGCAAATCTTTTCTTTCTTGTCTTTGATTACAGAAACTTTCAGTTAAACATATAAAATTTCAGTTTATCCTTTGATAAAATTTACGCTATTTTAATGAAAATAATAGTAGGAAGTTGTAATAAAGGTTTGAGGGAGGGGGACCCACAAAAAGTTGCATAGGGGCCCAAGGCCCATGAAACCTGTCGACGGCCCTGTTCATTACTTCGTTGCTATTTCGATCTGTGAATAATGTTGAAAATTTTTTAGTATTTCCATCCTATACATTGATGCAATTTCATTGTTTATTTTTTATTTTGAATGTTAGAAAACATTAAATAAAAATCTTAATAATTTGTAAATAGCCAACTGCCACGTCATATTAGGGTTTGAATTTCCATAATTCTCAGTTTATGTCATACTATGAAATTTATTTGTACTGTAAATAAAGCTGGGGTATTCTTTAAATATGCATAAAATTCTATGAGTTAATAAATGCATTTATATTGCTATCACATTAAGTCTTGAATTTAAAAAAAAAATCTTTTATGAAGGACACCTTCCCTAACTATTCACCTTACGAAAAGAACAATGTAAGATAAAATTTCGAACATCTTCTTGAATGACAACATATTCCCCCCCCCCATTGTATGCATCTAAAATGGGCTCATGAATACATCGTGCGCCCCTCTGAAGTTCCAAGGTCTGCGCCCTTTTAAGGGGTCCAGTCCGGCCCTGTGTTGTACTGTTCGTATTTCCATTTTTAACACTTCTTTTTAAGCTTAAAAATTTCTAGTAAATTTCTTAAAGTGACAGCTTACATAATTTTGTTAGTTTTCTTTAGTACGAAAACTGGAATTGCTATAATATTTAAATTTTATTTATGTGTTTTCTTGGATTAAATATGTAAAATAAAATACAAAAATTGAGTGATTTATGTTTGGAAGTTTCTAATAAAATCAAATATAACAATTAAACTTGAAAAAATATAAAAAAAGCGGTGTTAGGGAATAAATTACATATGTTGGGTCCATTTGGATCCGAACACAGTATACGTATGTTCGGGACGAACACAGCAGCAGGGTTAAGCACGCTGAAGCTGGCTGCATTTTGACTGCCGCGTTTTCTCAATTTGACCAGAAACGTGTCCGAATGAACATTCGCAGCGCACTTCTGGCACAATGAACCATAGTTTTTCTGATGACTTATCACTGTGGATGAAACCTGGACTCATCAGGATACTCCAGAAACAAAAACGCAGTCAAAATAATGGACTGCAGAGTGAGAACAGCTCCAAAAAAGGCCAAAACTCCCTTCTGCAGAAAAAGTGATGCCGACCGTTTTCTGGGATAGCCATGTAGGGATACTCATTGACTACCTTAAAATGTTAAAAGCCATAACAGGAGTACACTATTCTACTCTCCTTGACAAATTGAAGGAGGAAATAGAAGAAAAACGGCCGCATTTGAAAAAGAAAAAAGGTCTTTTTCATCAAAAAAATGCTCCTGCTCACACCTCAGTGGTTTCAATGGCCAAAATTCACGAGTTAAGGCTCGAATTCGTTGAATACCAGCCCTACTCACCAGACCTGGCCCCAAGCGACCCTTTCTTGGTCCCTAAGCTGAAAGAAGCACTTGGAGGACAAAGGTTTTCTTCAAATGAGAATTTCAAAAAATTTGTCAGCAGCTTTTTTGAGGACACATTTTCATCATTACTTTTGGATGGGTTAAAAGGATGGTAGCATTACTGGATGACGTGTGTGGACTTACAAGGAGACTGTGTCGAAAAGTAACAGCCAGTTTGGACGATAAAAATATTTTAAGTGCAAGTGCGAAAAAGTGAAATGTTGTTCATTTCGGTTACTTAGCAATTATTTTTTTATCTCTTTCACATACATTCGTAAATAAATTCCTTTACATTTCCCCACTTATTATTTCATTTATTTAGTCATTCCCCTTCATTATTTTTTTCACTAACTTCTTTCTCATTTCTTTAATTTATTTAACTATTTATTTATTATTTCCTTATTTATTCATTCATTTGCTGAAAAATATTTTTAATGATCAAATAGAAGTTATTTCAATAGAAAATATTTTTCACTCACATATTTTATTTTTCACTTTACCCCATATAAAAAAATAAATGTTTTGAAGACTTTTTCCCCAAAATTGAAAAGTAATATTTCAATGCAAGTTTTATCATAAAATCCATCGTTCTTTCTTTGTGTCCGGTAATTCCCAAAACCAATTCTGTTCAATTTGAAAAAGGAAAGTTATCTTTACTATTTCACTTTTTCTTACATTCACCTGCAGTTATTTTCATTCAGCATAACGCAAAACTACATCAAAGCAGTTTAATATGAATGAAATATTAATTTCACGAAATTATTCAAGGTATCATCCAGGAAATTTTGTCGCTTTAGATTTTATATCTTTGACGCATTTCTAAAAGCATAAAATTTGCAAATTAATTCTTAACGAAAATTTCATAACTTGGTCGTTTCAGAGAATTCTGCAATAAATTTTTCTGAGTAAGTTTTAAATTTCGTTTTTTCTTGCGGTTTCTGCAAACTGGAAAGAGCCGTAAAAGGCTCTAGCATTCTTTAAAACATAAACCTGACCAACATCATTATTTTGCTTTATCGAATACCTTCACAACTCTCAGGGCCATGCTCCACATCGACGTAAAGCAGAAAAATTAGGCAGAAGCGTAAAATGGATTCAACGGTGCTCCTATGGAAAGTACCCGGATTTTCGGTTTCTGCCTTTAGTTTCGGTCGCGTTTTACGCTGATGTGGAGCATGGCCCTCACAGCTGTTTGGTTTACACAGATCATACGTTACAGGTAGGGGAGTTTAGTAATGCTAGGTAATCAGCAGCTTTTCACAGAAATGAATTCCGGTTGGAATAGTTTGCGGTCAGATTCTTAGAAGAAGATCCAAGATAATACAACCTTCCCCAGAAAATTTGAAGCTATTCTGGCTATCAGCAATTATCTGTTCTTTCCCAGCTGGATGCTCATTAGGAGCCCCAAAATCTGTCAAACAGTTAAGCTCCTGCACTCAGTTCTGGAAATGATGGCAGATGCTGCCATTCCGAGAACGCAAAATGTCACTCCACTTTTCCGGCCTGACCTTCTAACCCTGAAAACGTGGAAAGAAAGGAGGGGATGGAAAGAAGAAAATAATATGAGTATGGAAGAATAAAAATTGTTGTTTATATAGTGGGAGCGCTGCGTTCTCTTCAGTTCATAGAATTAGAATCCGGGATACTGAGAATAAGGTCACGGTCACGTAAGCAGTTTTGGAAGCAGACGATACTTTAGGAATCACGATACGCTTGTAAATAAAGCAGTTCATGTTGAAGCTGTGGTTTCAGAGAAATGCACTGAGATTTGACAGCACGAAACAAGAATCAGATTTTTTTTATTACCGCTTCGAATTTTCGGAGTATTGGTCATGCAGCAAGGTTAATTTGAATAAAATCCGTATTGAGAACTTTCTTGTCTAAGAGCGTAGAAAAATAAGCAGATAAAAATGAGATTCAACCAGATAGAGTAGATGGATCAATGAATGAACACTTAAGCACAATTTCATTTTCAAAAGTTCATAGCAACGTTAAAAATTGTGACATTTGTCATATGACAGTAAGAATATTTTAAATGATATATGAAACTATGTTTAAAAATTTAGAGAACTTTATGGTTCTGCATCAGGTTTTTGAGGGGTAGAAATGAAAAAAAGTACCTAGACCCTGTGAATGAACACTCAACAGAAGACAAAACGCAGCATTTTCGAACCGTTTCTGTTCTAGAAATGCATACCTATACAAGGAAGTGTCAACTACCAATTCATCTAAGACAAATATTTAAAAAACTTATTTTTTCATTAAAATTACGAGGTGTTCATTTATGGGGTGACGGGGGATGAGGATTCACTGGTCCGTCTACTCTATGATAATTTATTTAAAAAAAAAAAAAAAAAAGAGTTATTTTTTTTTTAAAAGGTTATTCTAATATTGATTTGAAGGATACATTTTTCTATTTTCTCATTTTCCCTTGAAATTTTGTTATTTTTTTCGAAATTCCCTTTTTGAAAGAAAAAGATTCCCTGACGTCTTCCTGATTTTCCAGTTTTGTCACCATCCTAAATTTGTAATGTTTTGTAAAAGGCTACAAGCTAAATTTGCTATGTAAACCTAATCTGGTATTTAAATATTGATTATAAGTTGTAAGTTTATAGTTTTAATTTTTATAACTATCGCATGACTATAAATATGATAAACTTTTACTGTACCTAGGAAAATATATCAATTTTTAAAATCTTCAAAATTTTCAACGCCCCCTAAATTATTGAAGAAACTGTTTCACACTATCAAGCTTCAAGCACGTTACTTTTAGACAACTTTCTCGTTAAAGTAAAAGAAAGATGAAAATAGCAGTAAAAGTGGCTTAATGCATCTTAAAAGTATCCCTAAGTCCAAAAAAAAAAAGGTTAAAAATAAATAAAATAACCAAATAAATATCGAAAAATTAAAAATTGTAAAGTAGGGTTTTGAAATGGAAAAAAGTGTGGGTCTGTCGATCTGTTTGGAATGAATAGTTTGGTTCGAACATTTTTTTTTTTTTTTTTTTCGGAAGATCGCAGCAAGAACACCTCATTCTCGTATTTAACTTTTTGGTTTGAAGAATTTTTCGCTCAATTTTGAACAGTTCAAAAAAACTTAACATTAGCGCCTACGGGGAAATTTAAGACCAATGTGGATTCTGAACTTAAAATGTCAGTATACGGGATGTCAGTATGTTGATGGGAAAGTAAGCTCGTTTAGTTCTTGACTGAACTTCTTGTTCTTTAAACAACTACTGGAAAATAATTTTTAAAAAGTTCTTGAATCAGGATATAGAGAGGAAAAAAATATTTATAAAATGTACATTCAGTCTTATTCATTTTTTAATTCGAGGGAAAAAAACCAACCACTTTAAAAATATTACTGCGTAAATAAGTCATTACGTTTCAAGTTTTACAAAGGTTTCATTAAAAAAAATAAAAAAAAAAAATAATATATATATATATATATATATATATATATATATATCTCCATATATTATTTCTCTAAGCCGAATCCTATACCCGGTCGAAACTCGCTCATTTCTTTATCGAATTGCAAGAAAATTTATGATTTTGAAGCTTATCCCGCGGGCTATTGACGAAAATTAGACCCACCCTCTAAAAAGTGTCGGTTCGTTTTTTATTCGAACTTCAATTTTTGGGTACAAAATTGACTCTATCTAGCGAAATAATTGTCGTATCGTCTCCATTTTGATTTCATTCGAAAGATTAAAAAAAATGCGTTCTTTAGAACGTTTCTCCGCTAGCGCCGCGTAACGACAGTCTCGAAAATCCACGTTTAAGCGACTTATAACGTTACCATCGAAACTCCAAGCCTTCTGTCTGATGTGTGACGTCACTCACTTGAGGCCAGCGAATTATATTGGCGCTTATTATTGGCACATTTTTATTAAACTTTTCTCTGTTGAAAAATTGTTGATTTTGAAAAGAAGAAAATCAACTTTTGGATCATATAAAACTTTTCTGAAATGAATATCCAAAGCACAATTCTAAAAAATATTTATTTACATGCCAGTGTATTTTTTCATAAGTTACGAACAGAAGATCAAGGGAGCGAAAAAATATGAGCTCTTTTTTTCTGATAAGTTTCCTCTATACTCAGAAATCGAGCTGTTTGACATTCTTTTCCAGTCGGTCTGAAAAAATTCAGGAAGGAAAAAGATGTTATGATGAAGTAATGATATAAATGTTCATTAGTACAAAACATGAATTATGCTTGTTAGAATTATTTATACTAAAAGATTTTAAACTGCCGGACGAAGTTTTATTTAATTTTTGCTATTATAATTAAATCTGTCAAAAACTCAAAACTTATATCATGGCTGTCAGTAAATTACAGAATTTTAAAATGTTTGTCCAAAGCTCAAAAATTTATGATTTCATTATTTGTAATTGAAAGTTCAATATTATTCATAAGAAAATACTTTAATGTTTTTGGCAGATATTAATACATGGTTATTCATGATCATAATGTTGAGATAAGTAGAAATTTTGGGCGGCTTTCTGGAACTTATTTTTTTCTAATAAGTAAAGTTTTATTCATTCATGATTTTTTTTTTTTTTTTTACAAAAGCGCAATTTGTACTAAACTTTTGATATGTTTGCTTGCTTCTGCATTATTTCTTTAGTTGAGATCAATGGCAAGTTGTCAGCCCCGTGTATTGCTCCAAATTTAAAGGTACAATGGAGATTTTCGACAACGTTGGTGTTGGCGAAGCTAAAAATTTGGCTCAATTTCTTGATTCGCAAACTTTTCTTTTTTAACAAATCAGACCTTCAAAAACCATTTAGAGCTATAAAATGTCAAGGAGCAGCTAAAATTTCGTCAAACCAAAACTGTCGTCGAAAGATGCGATAGTTTTCGCAAAAATAAAATTGCGCCAAAAATCACCATTTGAACGTCTACCAAAATGCTTAGCGCAACTTTTATGTTAGTTTTAATTTTGTTTTACGGCTTCATTCATTTCGTTGATTGTTAAATGGCTTTGGAAATTTTGCTCTAATTGACTAACGTAAAATTAGCGAACTTGAAATTACATCCAAAAAAATATTGACAAAAATACTTTTGTTAAAAATTAAGCCAAGTTTTAAGGTTTGGAAAAAGCAGCTTTTACTAAAGTGGCTTTTGCAAATTTTTGGCGAAATTAATTGTCGAAGATACAATACGCAAATCGGTACATATTTTACTTTCAGCAAACTTTTTGAAAGCGGGCCAAAACCAAGTATTAGTAAAATTCTTATCATTAAATCTGTCAATTTACAATGTAAATATCACAGCATATTTATCATATAGCACACGAAGGACTTGAGTGTTTACCAGGAACAGATTATTTTACTGAAAATGGCTGCTCATAGATATTTCGTCCACAGGTTGCATTTGAGTTTAGAATAGATACAAAGTGTTCGTCAATGCAATAACCTAAACACTTTAAATATTTTATAATCCTTTAACAGGTAATACATTAACTTCATCTCATTACGAAATCGTTGGATATGGTTTAGGAAAATGGTTAGTTTAGCTAACTTCTTGACTTAACTTTCGAACCAGAAGATTACTACACTTTGAAAAAGTGCAGCTTTTACAATCAGGAAAAAGAATTTTCAATTAGGCAAGCATTTTCCATCAATAAATATTTAAATTTCGCACAGAAAGTCTGAAATAGATCAAGTAAACTTAAAGCTCAGTCAACTAATTCGGAAACTACCGGAAATTTCAGTTAGTACTTAAAAATAAGTTAAATTCAAGATTATAAAGGAATATTATGCATGAAAGAAAGCACAACTTACCTTTTATGATCCAAATGCAGGTTTCGGTGATAAAATCCAACTGAAATAAGATTCTTCTAGCTAGTTTGAATGGGTTTTGCGTATAATAACAAGCTGGAAAATAAAAGAAACTGGCCCCAATGTGATGACGTAGTCCCTAGCAACCGTTTCAGACAGAAGGCTTGGAGTTTCGATGGTAACGCTTATAAGCGATTGAAGTTTGAAAAAGTTAAATTTTTTGCTCAACGGTTAAAATCGTTTTACCATTGTTGTTCAAATCAATTTTAAATGCGACATTTCAAGCCAAGGCTTAGCTCGGTAAACCTTAATTGTAACTTTTATTGTTTCAAAATACTATGGTAGTTTTGCGATAACGTTAGTATTTAGTTTAGTGGTAGCCTTGGGTATTTGATTTTAATATAGGGTATCACTTTTGTAGTAGTTGTAAAAGTGAACGTGTCTTTGATCTCTTTGAAAAGTTGTCAGAACGACGGCAGTAGATGGCGATGTTGTGCAAATGAAGCCAATAAAAATTGTCGTATTAAATTTTAAGTTTGAGTTTTTTTTTTTTCTTTTTTTTTTTTTGCGGAATTCCGCACGGGTCACCTAGTATATATATATATATATATATATATATATAGAGAGAGAGAGAGGCATTAACCAAAAAAAAAAAAAAAACTCAATAGTAAGTAGAAAGTTAGAGAACGTTTCATTAAAACTGAGCTCAGAATATGATAAGAAGATTTTCAATTGCTCATAAGAGAGCAAATATTTTTGAGATGAAACTGAATTTCCGTATATTATAAAAATTGGATTTAAACGATGAAAGTTAAAACTATTCAAATGAACAATTAAAACAAATTAATAAATAAATAAAAAATCGCTTACTTGAGATAGTACGTAAAAATTGCTGTCATGTACTGTAAATGTAAACATTATTTTTATATAAACCACATTTACCTTCGTTACATTTGGAGTATAATAGAAAATAAAATAGGAAAAATAGGATTTCAAAGATATTTCAAATGATGATAAATCGCACATCATCTCCATATATTATTTCTCTAAGCCGAATCCTATACCCGGTCGAAACTCGCTCATTTCTTTATCGAATTGCAAGAAAATTTATGATTTTGAAGCTTATCCCGCGGGCTATTGACGAAAATTAGACCCACCCTCTAAAAAGTGTCGGTTCGTTTTTTATTCGAACTTCAATTTTTGGGCACAAAATTGACTCTATCTAGCGAAATAATTGTCGTATCGTCTCCATTTTGATTTCATTCGAAGAT
>JAXGGA010011483.1:0-42286 GCA_038373865.1 Uloborus plumipes | reverse complement strand
TAAGAATCATATAACGCTGTGAATCTATGAGGTTTCTTGTTTTTCCCGGAAATCGTTAACACAACTAAATGCTCCGCGGATGAAAGTTCTGGAATTTTCTTGTGTTTTTAGACAGTATATATTACTAAAGTTTGCTTCTTGGAAAGATAAATAAGTGTAAAGAATTTCAAACATGCTTAAAATAAGCAGAAAAGTGTTTCTTGATTATTATAGTCAGCTTTAACATTTTAGTAATAAGCACAAAATTATGCTCCAAGCAAAAAAGAAAAAAAAAAGCAAGTGTATTTTTTAAATTAAAGATATTGACTCAACAATGAAAATACTGTCGGTCCCGCTTAAACGAAAACTGTTGGTTCCAAGAAATATTATTCGATTAAGCGGGGTATTTGTTTAAGAGCCGTTTTTTTTAAGAATCAGGCAGTCAAAAAACTTGCCATTTTTGATTTTGCTGAATATATCAGAATATGGTCTTTATTTAAAATTATTAAACACGTGTTTTTTTTTTTTTTTATTTTTGCCAAAAAAAAAAAAACTTTCCGTTTTGGGAGGTCTAAGTTGGACTTTGCTCTTTTTTCAATAAAAACATGCCAACTTAGATAAGCAAATACTTTTTGCTTTAGGAGTGAACCGTGGAACTGACAATATTTTGTGTTCTACTATACCCCCACTAACTGCAAATACATAAATATTTGTGGACGACTCTTGGCGCAAAGGTCACTCAAAGTTGTACGAAAAATAGTTTTTTAATGCAACTTTGACCGACCAAATCTTCTTGTGGCAACAGTGAACCACTGTAGTGTATATATCAGTAAATACTCACTAAGGGGTAGTATCCGAAAACATAAAGATATGTGTGGTTGATATTTTTCTCATTGAAATATTTGACTCTGAAATTGCAGAAATCGCAAAATCACATTACTTTGAAGGTCATTATCTTTTTGCAGATATATCATTATCTTTTTGCAGATATATCATTATCTTTTTGCCAGATATAAAAGTAGCAGGAGTAGAAGCCTTTCTTGTCCCAAAAACACAATCAGTTAATAAACCTGTGGCTACTCCTTCAGTTTTTACATAATTCGGCTCTAAACTTTGCAAAATGAGTGTTTTCGGCGTTAGAGAAAAAAGGCCAATTACCTGTTTTAAAGTATGTAACTAGCTGCGTGGCCCGGCGTTGCACGGGCTGTAATGTAGTGAAGGCAGTTTGAGAAAACTACTCGCCGCCAAGGCGGCTCCCCTTTAAAGTAATGAGGAAAGTTTAAACAGTTTACTCGCCGTCAAGGTGGCTCGCCTTTACAGTAGCGAGGAAAGTTTCAATAAACTATTCGCCGCCAAGGCGGCTCTCCTTTAAAGTCGCAGTGGAAGCGTGCTGGGCTCATAACCTGTCGTGTATCCATGTGTAAGAAGCAGAGGCAGTGGACTAGGATGGTGAATGCTAAGAACATATTTATTAAGAACACGTGAACGGTAAGAACATAAACGAGGTTAAAAGCACAAGTTAAAACAAGACTACATGACTAGATAGGGGAGAGTGGTAATGAATGGGCCACTTTTTGGTTTTGAATTTTTGTTATTTTTTCTAACACTTTGTTTTAACTCTAAATTGGTGTTTTAGTTACTTTACTTATCTGGCTATCTAAAAAAGTCATAAAAGTTGGATTAGCACCTGTCTATAATGAATTATAATAGAAAATAAAAATTTTGAAATTTGGCCCATTCAACCCCACCTATGGGGTTGAATGGGCCATCAAAGGTAATGAATGGGCCACTAAATGAATTCAATGAAAACATGTGGATTTAATCTTTTATGTGCTGGATATGACAAAATAAATGTGGCACTTGACATGATGATACAAAATCATACTGATTTAAAATTATATAAACATCAAAATTGATGCAATTAAAATAAAACTGATGCATACCAATTGTAGCAGAAAAATGACTAAATAATGAGATTGTAAGAAAGAAATAACATCAAATATATATTTAAAAAAAATAACAGATAATACACACTATGATTTAACAAAATTTATATACACTGCTCGACATTGAAAATGCAACACCAAGAAGGAGTGGTCAGAAATTCATGCAAATTTTACCGTAGACGCACGTCACTGAGTTATGCAAATGATATGAAATGCGCAGCTCTCCGACGCACGTGAAGTAAGATATAAGAGAATGAAGTTGAAAAGTGGGCTATGTTCATGTTGGTTTTTCTGCCAGACTAATTATCGGAGAAATTTGGTTTTTGTCTCGAAGGATACGTGTGATAGGAGGTAATGCCAAGCCGTCCTCAACGAAGACACTTCCAGCATATAGACGACTTTACAAGGGGTATGGTGATCGGACTGAGAAGGGGAGTTTGGTCCATACGTCAAATTGCAGCTGATACCCACATGGATGCAAGCACTGTGCATCGGCTGTGTCGGAGATGGTTGGAAAGAGGAAATGTAGCCACATTGAGGGGTGCAGGTGCAGCCAGAGTGACGTCAGACCGCTTGGATCGGCGGATTCACCGACAAGCTGTGGCGGACCCGCAAGTCACTTGTACGTCGATTCTGCAGCACGTGCAAGGTACCCTGGATGTTCCTGTGTCGACCAGAACCATTTCCCGTCGACTGGTTGCACGTGGCCTGCAATCACGGCGCCCGCTAAGAAGACTGCCATTGACCTCACAGCACAGACTCCAACGTTTGGAATGGTGCCGGACCAGAGCGACGTGGATGGCAGAATGGCAAACCGTAGTGTTCTCAGATGAATCCCGCTTCTGTTTGTCCAGCGATAGTCATCGCATACGTGTGTGGCGTCGACGTGGAGAAAGATCGAATCCGGCAGTAACTGTGGAACGCCCCACAGCGCGACAACGTGGCATAATGGTTTGGGGCGCTATTGCATACAATTCCGTATCACCTCTAGTTCGTATTCGGGGCACTATGACGGCCCAACGATATGTAGATAATGTACTGCGGCCGGTGGCAATCCCCTACCTTCAGGGTCTGCCAAATGCAATTTTTCAACAGGATAACGCCCGGCCTCACAGTGCTCGAATCAGCCAACATGCTCTACGAGGTGTACAGATGCTTTCCTGGCCACCATACTCTCCTGACTTGTCACCAATCGAACATGTGTGGGACGTGATTGGACGCCGTTTGCAGAACCTGTCACTGCCTCGTTCAGAGGACGAACTGTGGCAAATGGTTGAAAGGGAATGGAGTGCCATCCCTCAGGACACCATCCGCAGGCTTATTGACTCCATGCCTAGACGTGTTTCTTCGTGCATCGCTGTCCGCGGTGGTCCTACTTCTTACTGAGCCGACGCCGTCCTCGCTCTAAATTTTGCTTATTTATTTTGAAATAAATATCACTTATTGTTCCATGCTGTCTCTGTCTTCTTACCAAATTTCATCAATTTCTGACCACTCCTTCTTGGTGTTGCATTTTCAGTGTCGAGCAGTGTATTTCAAAAATAATATTAAAAATCACTTTCAAAAACTTCATCTTCATTTTCAAACTTGTCAAAATTCAAAAAAATTTTTTTTTAATTTACTAGACATCGGAAATAAGAAATATCTAACTTAAGTTACCAAGAAAGAAAATGAAATTGTTCTGTGAGGAATATAATATGAAGGAGAGAGGGGGGCTTTTTCAAGCCACGCACTGCGACCATGAGTCACTATTGTACTATAGGAATTATAATATAGATCTGCAAATTATATTTAGAAGTTACTACAAGCATATTTTGACGACAGTAATCTTTATCTATGACAGTCAGTTGTGTTTCATATTAATGCGAAAATTCAAAGAAAAGGAAGAAAAACAATATTTAGGTGGCCCATTCATTACCATGACATAGTGGCCCATTCAGCCCCACCTATACTTTTTGAATACATTTAGGTTTTTTGAGTACATTAAATTTAAATAACATCAAAATACATCTTAAGATTAGTTTATAGATATGGAAAGACTAGCTTATACATATGTTTGCAATGAAATACTTGGTACATTTTAGTTAGGAAATGTTTTACTAAAAAGGGAAAAACTTACTTTTCAGTCAGATTTTTGACCATGCCACTCTAGATTGAAAATGACTCAGCACAAACGAATGAAAATTGGATGAGTTTAGTAGAACAAATAGCTACATCTATTGGTGGCATCAAAAAAAAATTCATGCAAATACTTTTTCATATTTTGTTAGTGGCCCATTCATCACCATGGCCCATTCATTACCACTCTCCCCTACATAGCGACTACCAACAGCCGAGCTGCAAGGTGAATTACCAGGTGAACTACTAGGAAGACCGCACGTGCAACATTTTATACGCTGGTATGACGTCATCTGCTCGATCCAGTGGTACGCTTCACTTTACTTCAATCTTCCAAGTACGGAGGGTTTAGTATTGTGGCTCAACAGAAAGTTCCAACAAATTACTCCCCGCTAAAGCGGCTCGCTAAAAAGCTTTCCTGCATCAAAGAATCAATCGAATTATTTGCACATGCTTCCTCAAAAAAAAAAAAAAAGACGATGTCAAGTAGCGCATACTTAGCACTCTCCCTAAATAACAAATAAAATTCCTTACCAAAAACAATTATTTCCAAATCGCTTTCTTCCTGTAAAATTAATTGCAAAATTCTAAACGAAAAAGTTCTTTTAATATTTGGATCGCAGCCAAAAAAAGTCCCTTCTAAAAACAGCAATTGCAATTTTATTTAAAAACACATTTTCAAAATGGTATACCAGAGAAAAAATATAAGTCATTAATAATTAGAATAAAAACAATTGTTAGAACTTTGTTGTAACACGTATTCAAAATGCCAATGGAAAGAAATAACACTCTTTAATTTTAAAAAGTTCAATAATTTAATTAACGTTTTAATTTAAAATGGCAACGGTAAGAAATAAATGTCTTGGAATTTTAAATAGTTCAATAATTTAATTAACGCTTTAATTTAAAATGGCTACGGAAAGAAATAAATGTCTTGGAATTTTAAATAGTTCAATAATTTAATTAACGTTTTAATTCAAAATGGCAACGGTAAGAAATAAAAGTCTTGGAATTTTAAATAGTTCAACAATTTAATTAACGCTTTAATTTAAAATGGCTACGGAAAGAAATAAATGTCTTGGAATTTTAAATAGTTCAATAATTTAATTAACGTTTTAATTCAAAATGGCAACGGTAAGAAATAAGTCTTGGAATTTTAAATAGTTCAACAATTTAATTAACGTTTTAATTCAAAATGGCAACGGTAAGAAATAAAAGTCTTGGAATTTAAAATAGTGCAATAATTTAATTAACGCTTTAATTTAAAATGGCGACTGAAAGAAATAAATGTCTTGGAATTTTAAATAGTTCAATAATTTAATTAACGTTTTAATTCAAAATGGCAACGGTAAGAAATAAGTCTTGGAATTTTAAATAGTTCAACAATTTAATTAACGTTTTAATTCAAAATGGCAACTGTAAGAAATAAAAGTCTTGGAATTTAAAATAGTGCAATAATTTAATTAACGCTTTAATTTAAAATGGCGACTGAAAGAAATAAATGTCTTGGAATTTTAAATAGTTCAATAATTTAATTAACGTTTTAATTCAAAATGACAACGGTAAGAAATAAATATGTTGGAATTTTAAATAGTTCAATAATTTAATTAACGTTTTAATTCAAAATGACAACGGTAAGAAATAAATATGTTGGAATTTTAAATAGTTCAATAATTTAGTTTACATTTTAATTCAAAATGGCAACGGTAAGAAATAAATGTCCTGGAATTTTAAATAGTTCAATAATTTAATTAACGCTTTAATTTAAAATGGCAACGGTAAGAAATAAAAGTATTGGAATTTAAAATAGTGCAATAATTTAATTAACGCTTTAATTTAAAATGGCAACTGAAAGAAATAAATGTCTTGGAATTTTAAAAGTGCAAAGAATTTAATTAACGTTTTAATTAATATCTCAGCTAATTAACGTCGTACAATTACGCGGTTGGTCTTATTGTCTTCCTTAGAAAATTTCGAATCGAATGGTATTATGTTTGATTCTTTACGCTCAGTGGTTTTTGAGGAGTTCAAGCTTCAGACGGACAGACAGACAGACGCGGACAGATTTTAATAGTAGTAATGCTATTATTTGTAGCACTATTATATCACAAAATCCTAACTAGCTGAAATCGCATCTAAAGATACATTTGAAAGAAATTTCCCAAAAATACTCAGTATACGTCAAAAACTATATTTTTTATTTGTCCTGGCGACGGTTTTTTTTTTTAAATCTCTTTATTCCGTTCGGCTTCAACATGGAAAGCAATTTATGCACTTCTTGTTCTAGTTGCTGTAAAACAGGAAATAATGTATCTTAAGTCTGATATAAAGTAATGTATCCTGTCATATCAAGTTTATAATGCTAAAAGAATATTTTGAAATGGATCAAAGACATAATACGCATTGTAAACTGGAGCCGAACGGAATAAAGAGATGTAAAAAAAATAAAAAGAAAACGTCTTCTGGACAAATAAAAAATATAGTTTTTGACGTACACTGAGTATTTTCGGGAATTCATTTTCAGTTTGGTTTCAACTGTATAACCATCTTTAGATGTCATTTCAGCTAGTTAGGATTTTGTGATTAATAATGCTACAAATAATAGCATTACATACTTTAAAACAGGTAATTGGCCTTTTTTCTCTAACGCCGAAAAACACTCATTTTGCAAAGTTTAGAGCCGAATTATGAAAAAACTGAAGGAGTAGCCATAGGCTTGTTAACTGATTGTGTTTCTGGGACAAGAAAGGCTTCTCCTCCAGCTAGTTTTATATCGGGTCACTCATGGTGCAAGAAGATAATGACCCTCAAAGTTATGTGATTTTGCGATTTCTGCAATTTCAGAATCAAATATTTCAGTGAGCAAAATATCAACCACACACATCTTTATGTTTTCGGATACTACCCTTTAGTGAGTATTTACTGATATATACACTACAGTGGTTCACTGTTGCCACAAGAAGATTTGGTCGGTCAAAGTTGCATTAAAAAACTATTTTTCGTACAACTTTGAGTGACCTTTGGCCTTTGCGCCAAAAGTCGAATACAAATATTTATGCACTTACAGTTATAGGGGTATAGCAGAACACAAAATAATTGTCAGTTCCACTGTTTACTCCTAAAGCAAAAAGTATTGGCTTATCTAAGTTGACATGTTTTTATTGAAAAAAAGAGCAAAGTCCAACTTAGACCTCCCAAAACGGAAAGAAAAAATAAAAATATTTTTTTAAAAATAAAAAAACACGTGTTTAAAAAATTTTAAATAAAGACATATTCTGAAAATTTCAGCAAAATTAAAAATATCAAGTTTTTTGACTGCCTGATTCTTAAAAAAAACGGCTCTTAAGTAGGGAGTTTCAACATTACGTCTATGGCATGGGAAATGTTCAGTTCCAGGATATTTTATTCGTATAAGCGGGGTATTCGTTTATCCGTTACTCGATTAAGCGGAGCCGACAGTAAATCTTTCCTTTTTCTGGTTAAGGAGGACAGGGATTTTTTTTCTAATTGCAACTCACAATTTTCGTTACTCTTTTTTCTCTTTAGGAAAGTGTGATTATTGTTTTTTCGTAAATTTTATGAGAATTTTAATCACATCCTTTCTTTAAGGTGAGGCAGTTTTAGAGACAGTCGCTTTCGTTATCATAACAGGAGTTATTATTGCCTCACAGAATAAGCTTGGAGCTTAAATAAAATTATGTAAGCATATTTTAGCTAACAGTAACGATTCCTTTTATTTCAGGGGGGGGAGATTATTCACTTCATTTCAGAAAACGCTTATTTAAACTCATAGTGCGAGTACAGCTAGTTATCTAATATAGTCCGCTTATTAGAATAGCCATTTTTCCACGAAAAAATATTCTAAAAAACAGGAAATTTCATTAACCGGGATCAAAATAACGCAGTATAGTGGTTTAGTGCATGAAAAATGTAGTATATTAAGCAGGATATTTTTTTAACCGATATTCCAATAAGCGGACTCGACTGTATTACTAGCTCTTACACAATAATGTTATTACAACCGACAACTTGATTTCACTAAATTTCCAAATTAATTTTAGAAAAATATGATTCAAATCAAATTTGAAAATATATTAAAATCTGGAACGGAAAATAAGACGTAAACTAAATTTCAAAATTTACTTACTTTATGCATATGTTGGCTTTATGGGGGAAAAACACATTCTGTACATTTAAAAAGAAAAAGAAAAATATTTGTTAAAATAACCTTTATTCTTCCAGGCTTCTGAAGTACCTGAACGTTATCATCCAACACAAATCGTTAAAACTCTAGCGTGGATTGAAATGAAGTTTTATAAGCCATAAAACGAATAAATCTTTTTCGGATATATCTTAACGCGATAAGGAAATACGCTCCTTAAAGAACTCTTTCTAAAAGAACGAATAACAGCAAATTTCTATGTTATTGTCAGAAGCAGGCAATCAATTTAGCCCATTTAAGAAATTTTTTAGATGTAATTTCAATAGATCGGAGAATAAACATCTGGAAACGAGAGATAACGAGTTTTTTGGTTAAGAAATTGAAAGATAAATGAAACGATAAGCGAATTAAATAGTAAGTTAGTACCGATAAATTTAAAAATATTTCTTCAATAATGGTTTTCATAAAAATTATGCTCTCAGTTTAGAAAGCGCTAGATTTTATTTCGGACGGATGCCGCCAAATAAATGATTACGTAAGGACTGCTTTGTATATTTTGAAAGGAGTAAGAAAATATTTAAAAGCATACTTAGAAAAAAATCCCCAATATAGTTTAAAACACTAAAAAATACACTTTTAGAGTAAATTAAACTATAAAGAAGTTTCACAACTATTGAATATCCACTTAGTTTACATGCACTTATAATTGCATCAACACGTAATATAGTTTAGCATTTAGTAATAATAATAGTATTAAATATATTACTTTTATATTTGCAAAGAACGTGAATTTTATACTTATTCAGAGTTACATACAAACAACTGAAATACTAAAATACATCAGCATGTAATACAGTTTAGCCTTTAGTATTAACAATATTATAAAATATGTTACTTTTATACTTGTAAAGAATGTGAATTTTATCTTTTATTCAAAGTTACATACATACAAACCCACATGTGAAACTAATAAAAACGTATTAATAAGACTTTTTGCGTAGTTTGGGAATACAAAACGCCTATAAATTGCTACCCCACGGTTTTTAAATTTAAGGAGGAAAATACCTGTTTTCATTTCGTAGTGTTTAACTAGTAGAATACTGCTTTATCATGTATTCATTTTGTTCTCGAGCATTTGCAAAATACTTCTTGACAAAATTTGTATTCATAAACTTCGCATAGTATGTGGAAGATGTTTAATTATAAGTATTTTTGGATCCGATTAATTTCTCCAGAAGAATTAAAATGTTAGCTTAAAAAAATGCGTATATGCTACGGATGCACCGATAAGCAAATTGGCCGATTAATCGGCTGTTGATAATCGGCAGATTAATGATCATTATTATTATTTTTCACACTAGTAATTCCTTCATCACTTCTTTTTCTTTTCACTATTCGATTTTAGAAATAGTTACTAGTTTATTTCTTGAGAGACGATTTATCTTTCTCAATTTTTCTAATTTTCACAAAATAATTTCAAAATTTCATCAAATTTCTTTGAGTCAATTTCAATACTATTGTTCATAAAGTTACATTACGTAAACTAGACATAAACATTTAAAAGAATTAAGGAGGAGGTTGTGATGAGCAGGCCAATTTGGAAGCACTTTTAACGTAAATTTATTTTTTTAATTATTAGTAGTAGCCATTTTATTCCAAGACTTTCATTCTGTATGAAAATTATGAGCACTCTGCTAACGGAGAAAAATATCGACAGTAATTTTTACATTTAATTCACGATCTGAATTATTTGTTTTGTTTTTTGTTCTGTATACTGTCATACTATGTGCTATCATACTATTAGTAGTATTGGTTGCTAAAAATTACATTTATTTACTGTTAGCAAATTTATTTATTATAGTTTCTCGTTGAAGATGTGCTTTAAAACAATTATTTACAATTAATTTTTCCCGCCGATTAATCGGTCAAATTTTGCCGATTATAAATAATCAACAAAATGGTCGAGTGTGGCCGATTAATAGGCACTACTGATTAATCGGTGCATCCCTAGCATATGCTTAAACAAATAATTCAAACAAAAAAAAGGAAACTCTTATAGCATATTTACAGCTAAAAAGTATACGTAATGTTTTACGAGTATATTGTCTTTTATCTAATAGGAACTGACTTAGAAAAATATTGAAAAAAATACAACAGATACTGCACCTGTAAGCCCAGAGTAATCCAGGCTTACACGTCCGCCGGGCTGAATGCATCAGTGCCAAAACACACACACACAGTGCACTGATAGGAACTTCTTCAGAAGTAGTCGTATGCAAAGAAGTGTCTGGAATAACGCTCAATTATGTTTTACTGTTTTCTACCCCATTATTACGATTATTCGTATTTTCAGCCGTAAGTGTGAATCGAAATCATGTACTACCTAATTTTCTTAATTTAAAGTTAACTTTTATAGTTATTACATCACTCACATAGTGAATTGCATTAATTTGGCTAATTACTGCTACTCTTCCAGATTATAATAAGTTTAATTTTTTAATATGCTTTTATTAGTTCCACATGTGGGTTTGTTTGTATGAATGTATGTATGTATGTATGTATGTGACTCTGAATAAAACATAAAATTCACGTTCTTTACGAACATAAAAGTTATATATTTAATACCATTATTAATATTAAAGGCTGAACTATATTACAAGTTGATGTACTATAATTGTTTCAATTATTTGGTGTGTGTGTGTCTGTGTGTGTATGAAACTAAGAATAAATGATAAAATTCACGTTCTTTACGAACATAAAAGCAATATATTTAGTACTATTGTTAATACTAAAAGCTAAACTATTTTGTATGTTGATGCATTATAAGTAACTTTGTGGGTAAACTTAGCGGATATTCAATGGCTAAATGGTAATTAGCCTCAAAGAGACAATTTCGTTTTCTGATATTAAGAAATCTGTTTTACATTTGTTAACACTGATCGATTTGGCACAGCATCTAGACCTACATTAAGAAAGGTATTTAGCATTATTTTTCATTTTTCATTAACACAAAAGTTTTTAGAAATGTTTCTATTTAGGTGGATCCTGACTGTGTAGGTACATGCTCAAACAAGTTCCAAACTCAACGCTCTTAAAATGTTTCTAAATTGATGCTTAGAATACAAATATTCTAATTTCTGCTTCCATGGTCTTGAAGTAAATCTATGCTTCCTATTTGTAAAGTTTTTTTTTTTTTTCGTGAAACAGTATGTATTCTTTTAATAGGGCTGCGGTTGGTTGTTAACTATTTACAGACCTAGTGCATTCCCCGAGGCGGCACCCATTCTTCCATGTGGTACCACAATCCGCGGGATGTCATTACCACGAGAATTTTTACGCCCAATTTTCCCCAACTATATGTAGACACCTGGGCTCTATTCGATGATAAACTGCACTTGGAATTTAATTTTTCCCAGAGATACTGCATGCCAAACGAGTTCTCGAGTGATTTTTTACATTACGACATGGACGCTGTCGATTTTCTGCATCATGAAAATTCACCGAATAGAGCCGGGTTTGATCCCGTGCCTTTGGGCTTGAGAGGTCAGCGTCTTAACCACTATAACACTCTGTTGGCTGAAACAGTATGTTGACATCTGCATATTGACAGCAGCAGTGCCGGATCCAGACTATGGATTTGGGAGGGGAACTTTTGTAGAAACTTTATTGTGGGGGGGGGGGGGGGTATGTTAAATGAACTCTCAAAATTATTTAAACATAAATCTCTCTCTTTTTGCAGAGCGCTTTTTAATAAAGAATTAAATGAAATACAAATTTTGTTCGTCACAAATTCTCAGATATTAATTTCAATCCCCGTTTGTTTATTGTTGAACTTTTTAATTAAGAAAAAAAAACATTAGCGGAAGCTATGAAATATGAAAGAGCAATTCAACAAAAAATAAATACAAATATGATTAAGCAAGTTTGTGGCCACAAACACTTAGTAAAAAAAGATTACTGGAAAAACCGACCTTCTCTTGTTTGAATTTACTAAGTAACGTTTCAAAAAATTATAATACAACATTGAATGGCAATATATACAAATATATACATATTTAAGCATAAATTTAAAGGCAAAGGCGATGATTCTTTGATTTCGCAAAACGATTTAACACATTATTTGGATCAAATTGTATATTGATTGGGGGTGGACCCCCCCCCCCCCAGTTTTCTTCCCGTAGATCAGCTTTTACTAATGTTCCCCTGCCTTCTTTCGTCAAGTTCCAAGTTCTGAAAAACGAAATTATTTTCCTTTTCTCTGTTCTGAAAATTTTTATGCACCTTGGCATTTTGGGGAGGGAACATTCCCCCTCCCCTGCTAACTACGTTAACAGCCTTTCTTATGATGTTCTTTTACTATTTAATTAGAAAAAAAAATAACCCGACATTGGAACGGCCTTTTTTATATAATTAAGTTTCTAAAAGTACTTAGATCCCAAGCTAAAAAAATACCACTTTAGGTTTCCTTTAAAATAGTAATTATAGGTAAAAATATGAGGAAAATTACTGTACGTTATTACAGATACTTATTTGCAAACCATTAATTCTGATAAACAATGATTACCGGTATACTACTGTATGGGTGTAATTATGAAAATTAATAACTGGGTCATTTAATCCGGCTTGGCGCGTAAACCTAAATTACCTCATGAGCTTCCGTGAAACAACATACTGACATTTTGATATTGAAAGCGATTATATATAAGATATAAAGTCACTACATATCACTACTTTGTCTAAGATATTTTAGCAAAAAAAGTTTTCATAAAAACTTCCGTTTTTTAATGCATCACGCCCTGCTAAAAGACTCTTTTCCGCTCTGCACATGATATAACTAATGGCTTCCTTTACAAAGAGAGCTCATGCTTTACATATGAGTGCTTTAATTACGTATCCTTCTCGTAGGGAATTTAACGCTTTTCTCGTTTCGTGACAGTTTAAAATTTATTATCAGTTTGCAGTTATAGTGTTTTCGCGGAGCGGATTTGCGGAAAATCGGGAACACGCCTTGCCTTAAGGTTGGAGTTCATCGTTATTATTTCCCCCGAATGCGATTATGGGGAATAAGATTGTGTTTGTGGTTTAAAGCGTTGTTTTACACGTAAATCAGTTTGTCAGCAGACTCGTTTTTAATTACCTACTTTTTCCTACAAATTCATTGCTTGAAAAATATTCAGGTTTTTTTTTTTTGCATTAAAAATCATTTTGAAGAATTGTATTTGAAACGTGTAGCTGCAAAAGTAGGTGTTTTCAATGAGGGTTTTTATTTCCGTCAAAAATACTGCCTTTAGTCACTGATATTGATAGACTAGGCAAAAAATAAAACATAAAAATAAATAAATAAATAAATAACATATGTAAGGAAGAACTTTTATTTCTTCCGAACAGTCAATTTTCAATTAATTTTTCAAACGATATTAAATGAAATTAAATATTTTTTATCTAATTTCTAAAACAAAATAAGGTCTCGCATGACGTCACGTTGAGGTAACTGACATTTTAAAAGTAGCGTGTCAGTCAGTTACCATTCTTTTTATATATTTTTTTAAATCATCCAATATGTATTTCAGAAATTAAACTATACCATTAAATTTAGCGGAAAAAATACAAAAGTGCATCTGAAAAGATTGTTTGAACAGCTTATATTTGGCTTGAATTAAAAAAAAATACTTCAAATATTGTTTTAAAAATGTCAGTCAGTTACCCGTGGAATTGCTCTTTTATATTTTATTCCAGAATTCACTTTGAAAATAACAGTACAAATTTGTGAAATATAAATCCATAGTTTATTTTACAAATTTGTTTTTAAAGTTGAACTTACAGAGAACAAAACTCGTCAAACTGCTATACAATATAGAAGAAAGAAATAAAGTTAGCTTGAAGCATTGCATTTTGCTCAAATCATTCGGGAATTTAAAAAAAGAATCCTACAGAGGTGGTTAGCAATTACTTTAGTTCGTAAATACTGACATTAACCCTAAAATAAAGCTAATTGATTGATAGCTCGTTTTCATCAATTGAATCGTTTATTTCAGAAACCACTCAAGTGACAAAATTTCTAAATTTAAGAAAACAAATTTTCGTCACTTTAAACTATTTAAAAGCTATTATAACAATATTTTCTGAAAGAAATATATCTAAATAAGTATACATTTCAGTTTAAATTATTGAAATCCTAATCGAAATTTTTATAAATAACGGTAAAAATACGTTTTCGAACTCTTAGTGTTTGTCGCTAGAGTCGCTGGATGTGTGATATACAGTATAGTATACAGAAGCCTAAAATAAATGATTCAATGGAGGTAAATTTAAGTCCTTTATTCTAAACTCAGCTTTCAATCATAATATTTTCACTCTTACATTCAGGGGTGCCCATCCCCCCCCCCAAGCTCAATGGCGCAAATTCCCCCCAAAAAGTTTTTTATTTTTTTAAATTATAACTATTATTTTTTTAATATATTATTATTATTTTTAAAGTTCGAACTATGCGCAGAATAGATTCACTTTTTTTCCCTTCCCCAGGCATTTTAAGATCGCACACACGCACACAAAATAAATAAAAAAATGAATAAATGAATAAATAATAAAAAAGAAATAATTTAAATTAAAAAAATAAATTAATAAATAATTAAATTAAAAAATAAATTAATGAATAATTTAAATAAATAATTAAATTAGTTTTAAAAAATCCCCCCCCCCCAAAAAAAAATTTGATGGCGCAACTTGCGCCATAATCCCCCCCTGTGGGCACCCCTGCTTACATTGCATACACAGAAAACTGCAGCTTCGTGTAGATCTCCCTCATAAAATCATTTAAATTTTAATATAATTTATGCTTACTCGTATTTTGTGTTTAAGTCTTAAAGTTTATCCAGGGATTTCCATTTTCTTTATCTTTAATATTTTTATCAGCGTGTGCTACGCGAAGCGTAGTCTGAATTTTTTTTTCGATTAAGGAGCACTGGAGAAGAAAATAAGAGAGGAGGAATCTAAATGCAAATGTAATTTAGTTCTTAACCTCTAAAAAGTTCCGAAGAAAATCCGGAATGTGTGGCTTTGTTTTCGACTTTTTCTAGACGTACTTATAAAGCATTCTCTTGCTGGGAGTGTGAAGTAAAAAAAAAAAGAAATCTTTTAGTTTCATATTTTTTTTCGTTAAACTAAAAAAAGACTGATTAATGTTTTCATTAAGAGAACAAGAGGCCACTGCATTCAACCTTCATCCGCAAAAGCACTTTTTTAGCAGCAAATTCCACAGCAGTGAGCTATTCTATTTGTTTCGGTTTGATGTTCTTCAAATTCCATTTATTTAAAGAATTAAAATACTAAGTATACTTGAATATTAAAAAAAAAAAATATTCCAAGAAATTCATTACTTTGTTGTTTTTTTTTTTTTGATTAATAATAATATTGTATCAATTTTAAATGAATCTAGGAATATTTCTTTTTTTTTTATGGTGGAGTGTTATAAGTATCATTAGCCCATTAATGCCTAGCGTCCCTTTTTACGGACGGTCCAAAAAAGGCTCTGAATTTCCCCAAAATGAACATTTCAACCAAATAATAGTGTTCAATTAGTACCACGGTATTGTTTCAATAATAGTGTCCTCGGTAGTATAGTGTGTGAAGGTATTATTTCAATTCGTTATTAACAGATTACAGTACATAACCATTGTAAAGTGTGTTCTGTAGCAGTTTTAATAGGATCTTTATCAAAAATGACATCGTTCACAATCTCAAGAAAAAAAGCTAAGTTTTCAAAGTTATTCCCAGCTTCCCAGTTTATGCTAATTGCTGATTTTATTTCTTCTTATAAAATGTCTTTATAAATATTATATCTTAGGCAGAAAAAAAAATAGTGAAAAAAGTGTGTACCCTCTGGGGTCTATCGTAACTTTTAAGGGACGATTTTCCTTTCCTTAATAAAACAATTATTTTTTACATAATATTTTTTTTATTACTTTTCCTGTCCATTAAACACTGTTTGTAACCAGTATACAAAATATCTTGGGGGAAAAAATGTCAGGCATTAATGGGTTAATTATAATATTTTATCAATTTTAAATGAATCTAGAAATATTTCTTTTTTTTTATAGTGGAGTGTTAAGGATTTCGTTCGTCGGCCACCTTGTCAAGTGGTCAGAGAAGTCTGACCGGTTGGGGGGGGGGGAGACTCCAGATTCGAATCCCCCAGCTCGTGCATGGATGTACTTTTTTTCTAAATCTTTTTTGTGTAAATGTGTTGTTGCGTTGTGAATGATTGGCCTACCCTATAAACTGGTCCTTATGGCATGGCAGTTGAAATAATCAAATTATAGCTTAAGAAACTAAAAAATAGGCTTCTAGAGTTCATCAAACTATATTCGATGGTACTCTGATTTCTCTCTGATTTTCAAAAAATTTGAATACCCACTAAATTTACATGCACTTGTAATACATCAACATGTAATGTAGTTCAGCCTTTAATATTAATAATATAGTCCGAGAGCCAGGTGAAAATTTGGTTAATTATTTCCTCTCGATAGATAATTGGCCATACGCATCAGACAACAGTATCATAAAGCCCTATGACCGTCAGCTGCGGCACAGTGGGGGGGATGAGTAGTTGGAACCTCCCACACTTGAAGGAAAAAAAAAAAAAAAATTCAGTCATTTCCTCTCGCCTAAAAATTTACCAGATGATAGCTTATATGTAACTATTGATAAATATATACGTCAGCTGGCTGTATCTCGGTGGAAAAATTGTCAGCTGATACTTTGAAGGTCGTTACGTAGAAGTTAGCTAGAAGCATTTACTGACTACACTGTTCGACAAAAAGAACCTTGAAAATGCTTCTGGTATTTTGAAGGCTGATTCTTATGTAAAATGACCCCCTGAATCCGAATATGACCCCCGTTTTCCCCCATCACGTCCCAATTTTTTTTTAAAACGCCCCCCTTTTTTTTTTCATTTTTCCTTAGTTTCAGGGCTATTATATTTTTTTTGGAGGGGAAAGGAGCCTTATATTCACCAATAAATTTTTTTGAAGGTCAAGAGAGACTCAAAGTTTAAAATCATGAGCACCGAGAAAAAAATCGGGGAACTTGGGGGGGGGGGGGCGTGGCCCCCCAAAATATTTGAAAAATCACCAAAAACGATCTTTTTATTCTAGTTTTTTTAAAAAGACCTTTAAAACATTTTTTCGGTGCAGAGCCAGAGTATAGGATCTGTTCCTATGGCTCCTGGGTCAGAAAAAATTTTCACGCTGTAAAATTAAAAAAAAAAAAAAATAAAATAATGCTTTAAAAATCGCACTTTGCACTCGAGTTTTAAAGCAGGTCTTCAGCCAAAAAAAAAAAAAAAATTGTGGCTGATTCTTATGTCAAATGACCCCCTATTTCCAAATATAACCTCAGTTTCCCCCCTCCACCCCCTCTTTCCAGTCCAGAGAGTCCCCCCCCCAATTCAGAGTCATTTTACTAATTTGGAGGGGAAAAGTACATTACGTAACCCGTTAACATAATTCTAAAAGGCAACAGAGGTTCAAAGTTCAAAATCATGTACATGTGTACCAAAAATATAAACTATGGCGGTGTACCCCCCCCCCCCCAAAAAAAAAAAATTCTTTTCTTGTTTTTCTAAGAGACGTTTTAAACCTTTCCTTTTTTTTTTTTTTTTTTGTGAAAAATCAGAGTATTGAATTTTCTTTTCTTTTTTTTTTGGGGGGGGGGAGGGGGGAGGTATACCGCCCTAGTTTATATTTTTGGTACACATGTACATGATTTTGAACTTTGAACCTCTGTTGCCTTTTAGAATTATGTTAACGGGTTACGTAATGTACTTTTCCCCTCCGAATTAGTAAAATGACTCTGAATTGGGGGGGGGGACTCTCTGGAAAGAGGGGGTGGAGGGGGAAACTGAGGTCATATTTGGAAATAGGGGGTCATTTGACATAAGAATCAGCCACAATTTTGTTTTTTTTTTGGCTGAAGACCTGCTTTAAAACTCGAGTGCAAAGTGCGATTTTTAAAGCATTATTTTATTTTATTTTTTAATTTTACAGCGTGAAAATTTTTTCTGACCCAGGAGCCATAGGAACGGATCCTATACTCTGGTTCTGCACCGAAAAAAATGTTTTAAAGGTCTTTTTAAAGAAACTAGAATAAAAAGATCGTTTTTGGTGATTTTTCAAATATTTTGGGGGGCCATGCCCCCCCTCCCCCAAGTTCCCCGATTTTTTTCTCGATGCTCATGATTTTAAACTTTGAGTCTCTTTTGACCTTCAAAAAATTTATTGGTGAATATAAGGCTCCTTTCCCCTCCAAAAAAAATATAATAGCCCTGAAACTAAGGAAAAATGAAAAAAAAAAGGGGGGCGTTTTAAAAAAAAAATTGGGACGTGATGGGGGAAAACGGGGGTCATATTCGGATTCAGGGGGTCATTTTACATAAGAATCAGCCTTCAAAATACCAGAAGCATTTTCAAGGTTTTTTTTTTGTTGAACAGTGTAGTCAGTAAATGCAGCTAACTTCTACGTAACGACCTTCAAAGTATCAGCTGACAATTTTTCCACCGAGATACAGCCAGCTGACGTATATATTTATCAATAGTTACATATAAGCTATCATCTGGTAAATTTTTAGGCGAGAGGAAATGACTGAATTTTTTTTTTTTTCTTCAAGCGTGGGAGGTTCCAACTGCTTATCCCCCCCACGGAGCCTCAGCTGACATTCACGAGGCTTCATAGTTCGATTTTCTGCTGCGTTTTACTAATTATCACTTGAGAGGAACTTGGTCATATATATCTGTTACTGGCTCTCGGACTAATAGTATTAAATATATTTCTTTTAAATTTGCAAAGAAAGTGAATTTTATCTTTTCCTTAGAGTTACATGCAAACAGCTGAAACACTTATAATACATCAATATGTAATTTGGTTTAGCCTTTAGCATTAATAATATTACTAAATGCATTACTTTTATATTTGTAAAGAAAGTGAATTTTATCTTTTATTCAGAGTTACATACATGCAAACAAACCCACATGTGAAACTAATAAAATAGTATTAAAAATGGTGCAGCGCACCCCAAATTGTCCCATTGGCTCACACAACTTGAATAAATTCGACAACAACAACTTGAATATTTTTTAAAAAAAATCAAACAACTAACTATTTTTGTGTTTTCTTTACTTATCATAGCATTTTAACAATTTTAAATGAATCTAGAAATATTTCTTTGCTTTTTTTCAAAAGTTAACTGTTATAATACCGTCAAAGAATTCGTCTTTTCAGTGCCACGTAACTGATGATCATGTATGAAGGTGCACCTAGCAGGTAAGCCATCATTATCTCTACCAGAAATCATGGATAATTGGCAGAACCAGCGAGAGATGGCACTACCGGTCATCTCCAACTTCACAGGTAGGATACAGGTTGTAGGAGGAAACAAAACTTTTTAAAAAAATCATTTATCGGATGGCATAGACTTAACCTATGACTTGATAATCAAGAGATTGGGACACATCTGCCTATACCTTAACCCATTTATGCCCAAGTTTTCTTAAACAATTTTTTTTTTTTCAATTTTGATCTGCCTAAATCTCTTACTTGGAATGATTTACACACATTTTAGGCTTAAAATAGTTCGCCGTTGCCATATTTATTAAGTTATTTAACGTCCTGTTTATGGGATATTTTGCAGACATGTGAGCAAAATACCACCTTATTTGACTTTACTTTTGCAAAGTAACATTACAGAAGCCATCTGTGATCAATTTTAAGCAAATGATTTTAAAGTAGTTTAATTTTATGAAAAATAAGTTCACAAAAAAAACTTACTTTCTGTGGCCACCCATGCTGGATTGTTGCTTGACTGATTTGTCTGAAAATAGCTGTCAATAAATGAACTCTGATGTCCAAATAGTGGCTCTAACTGGTTTTTCTCAAGAAAAAGGACTATTTATTTGTGAAAAACAGCTTTAGTAAAATGATATACCCATTACAGGTTTTTGTGGGCAGAAACTAACAAGCGTCCCGTTTTTAGGCTACGGGGCATAAATGGGTTAATAATAACTTTCTTAAGAAATTCTAAAAGAGACTAGAGACGGAAAGCTGGAACTACGCCACACTCTGAGATTCTTAATACACAGTTCATTCCTCACTGATTTCGTTACTGCACATATATCTTATTTTGAATGAATGTAAAATAGGAAATTGAATTGCAAATTTCAGTAAAAATACCAAGCATAGTTTTGATTTAATTCAGAACAACAAATACACAGTATCGCAATGTTTATCAAGTGCTAAAACATAACAGACTATTAATAAACAATGCAGGAAAACGTTTATTATAGTTTGATATTTTAATAAATCTAAAATTTGATATTGCACTGTAAATTTCATCACAAATACTGAAAATGGTTTTTGTTTTGATTTAGAGCAAAAATTCACAATATCAAAATGTTTATCATGTGTTAAAATATAATTAACTAACATTAATAAGCAACGCAGCGAAATATATCTTCTCTAATATATTTTAGGGAAATAATGACAGTAAATTTATCACATAAGAGGTAAGGCATACTCAAGTTAAACTTAAACATACATCCTACTTCACGATTCTCTATTTGATGAGAACTTCCAATGATGTCCTCGTAATATATTTCAAGCTTCACAGAAAGCGAGAAAAGCGTGAAATTTTACATGCAAAGGAACTACTAGTAATTAAAGCCTTTGTTCATGACATTCAGGAGCATATCATAGAGTATTTCACTAATGATGAAATATGCAAAGTGGAAAGAGGTAGGTCTTTGAATTAGTTAACAACTCTGTTAAAGGGGGATTCTGTAGGCAAATTAGTAACAGCTGTGTGCACTTTTGCGTTTCAGATGAAAGTATTCGTGATTTTAAAAAGAAGTAAGCATTAAAGGACGCATAAAAGAAAGAAAGAAAGAAATAGTCTGTTCATTTCAGTAATGTTGTTTAAAAAATGAAACTCAAATGCAGAATCATTTACTTAAAAAGGCTAACATTATTGTGTTTATTACTTTCAATAAGTTTATTATTATTAGTTACTTGTACTAGAAATGATTACATAAAATGTTCTAATAGGTATTGATTATTGAATCTACATCTATAAAAATGAACGTTGGTAAATACGTATATGGGTATATGTGTGTGTATGTGTTCCCCAAGTTCTCATAAACTACCCTGGAGATTTGGCTGAAATTTTCACCGTTTGTTCCTTTTGGTACTGGAAAGGTTTAGAGACCAGTTTCAACAAAATCCGATGGGTAGTTATTTTTTTATTTCAATTTTAGACCTGATTCTGTCTTTGTAATTTAAATTTAAAACTCCATTTTCGAAGGCTTTCATCAATTCAATCGTGTATTTAGTGTATCAACTCAACTCTCTGGCAGATAGTTTGAAGTGCTAATATCATTTCCACATTTCGTATTAAACGTTCAAGACTCAAACCGATTCAAAAAGTTTTGTTTTTTCAGCTTTTCTGCGTGTGGGGAAAGTTTAAGTTAGAAATCAATCGGGACTTCTTTAGAGTTTGGACACGTGTCACTTGACATAATTTTTATTTTCAAGTTAGGCCGTGAAAAGTCGGGCCACGCAGCTAGTCAATTCATAAAAACGCATTCCAGAATAATAATGGTAAGTAATGAAAACTAGAGAGTAGTTTTAAAAAATATGTATAAATAAGAATAAATCTCTGGATCAAAGCGTGAATACATAGGGTACAAATGTATCATGTAAAGTTTTCTTTTTCGGGGTTTGGGGAGGGATCCACAATCTTGGTACGTTTTCAGATTGGGGACCGTTGTGTCCTGGACTTTGGGAATCTCTGCTTTATCTACTTCTATTAAAAACTGAGTATCTTTCAATCTATCTATGTCCTGATTCTTTCTCCTAAACGCCAACGAACTGGAAGTCAAACCAGGTACCGATAGATTCGTATTTTTTCAGGCTTCATTAGTTATAAGTTGCATAAGTTTTGACAAAGGGATTCTGAAGAAATTGAGAAAAATATTCAAATTTTTGCTGAAATTTAAAGCGATTTGAAATAAATGATGAAATATGAAATCCATATGAAACGATAATGATAATGATAATGAGAATTTTAAATGAAGACTAAACTGAATCAAGAATGAAACTCATTAGCGGGCTATGTACGTAGTATATTTATAGGATTTCTCATTTTCAATACGCTTTTATTAGGTTTGTTTGTTTGTATGTATGTAGTAACTCTGAATAAAAGGTAAAATTCACGTTCTTTACAAATATAAAAGTAATATATTTAATACTATTATTAATACTGAAGGTTGAACTATATTAAATGTTGATGTATTATAAGTGCATGTAAATTTCGCGGATATTCAATAGTTTTAAAAATCTTCTTTTTAGTTTGATTAACTCTAAAAAGCATATTTTTTAGTTTTTTAAAACTATATTTAGGATTATTTGCTCACGTTAAGTTAATTTTTCGTTCAGAGGTAGCCCCTGCTACACCGAGCCAAGCAGCTAGTCTAAATATAAAAATCTGTGCATTGACTGTATTTTACGAACGTATCATTTAAATACAAAGTATTAAAAAACAGTCAATGTCGGTAGAATTATGAAAGAGCATAATGAACCCCGAGCCACTGTTCATTAGGGTGGGCCGAAAATGACTTTTATTTTTTTTTCGATGACGAGATATGCGAAAAGGTGCCATTGGGGGCACAAAGCACTCACAAAAAATTTGAAATTTTTTGCACAATTTCTTGATCTGCCGCAATCGCCTTGAAGTTTCGGAAAATGCTAATTTTTGATGTTTTTCGTAAAATTTGTCAATTTTTTTTTTTAAATATTTTCAGTGATAGGTGTAACTTAAAAGATACTATTAGGGGTACTAAGTTCACATAAAAAATTTGAATAATTTTGCTCCATTTCTTGATCAGCCATAAACGCTTGGGGGTTTCAGAAAAAATGCTAAAATTGGATATTACAGCAAAATTTGTGAAATTTAAAAAAAAAATTATTTTCGGTAATGGGGAGAGCAAAAAAAGCTCACTATAATTATTAAATTAACATTAAAATTGAATTGTAATTGATATTTATTCAATTTGTCACAAATACGGGGAAAATTCGGAAAAAATGCTTTTTTTTTAAAATGATCCAATTTATTTATTAATTTTTAAGCTTTATAAGAATTCCGTCCAAGTGTTGAGAGACAATTTAGGAGTCTGAAATGAGAAGTAGTTTATCAAATAATCTGCATTTTTATTTTAAAATTCGTTAGAGTTACAAATTAGTTATTTATTAATATTGAATAGAATATTGGCATGGAAAAGGATTAAACAATGCCGCCTTTCAAAGAAGAAAGAGATCAGGAGACTGAGACAGTTTAAGGTTCTAAAACTGAGCTTTATGGCTACTGAGTACTACGACTGCATCGACTGACTCTAAACAGATCTTAGTGAGCCTCCAATTACAAAGAATCTTTCATTCGAAGAGATTGAGAGAAACATAGAATCAGGCTTGGTTTTAGATGAAGCTTCAGTCCGCTTTCCAAGTCACACGCAAGCTGTGGAAAGAACAATTAAAGTAGTGATAGAAGCGGCAATGCACGTATGTGGCCATGAGGACAGAGATACCTTCGTCAGAGCAAAGATACAAGCCAGGATAAAAATGTCAACGTTTAATTCGAAGAAGGACTTTGTTGCATGAAGAATGCAAAACAATGAATATAATATTTTTAGGTGGAGGGCTGGTGAAGTTCGTGCAGCCACCTCCTCGCGTTGAGTTCTGGATTATTTTGCAAGATATTTGGATGCGCAATAATCTGAGAACTGTGAAGCACTTTCAGTTAACACATTGTTTTAATTCAATAGTAATAAATAACTAATTTGTAACTCTAACGAATTTTAAAATAAAAATGCAGATTATTTGATAAACTACTTCTCATTTCAGACTCCTAAATTGTCTGTCAACACTTGTACGGAATTTTTATAAAGCTTAAAAATTAATAAATAAATTGGATCATTTAAAAAAAAAGCATTTTTCCGATTTTTCCCCGTATTTGTGACACATTAAATAAATATCATTTACAATTCAATTTTAATGTTAATTTAATGATAATAGTGAGCCTTTTTTGCTCTCCCCATTACCGAAAATAATTTTTTAAAAAAATTTCACAAATTTTGCTTTAATATCTAATTTTAGCAATTTTTCTGAAGCCCCCAAGCGTTTATGGCTGATCAAGAAATGGAGCAAAATAATTCAAATTTCTTATGTGAACTTAGTGCCCTTAATAGTACCTTGTAAGTTACACCTATTACTGAAAATATTTAAAAAATATTTTTGAAAAATTTTACGAAAAACATCAAAAATTAGCATTTTTCCGAAACTTCAAGACAATTGCGGCAGATCAAGAAATTGTGCAAAAAATTTCAAATTTTTTGTGAGTGCTTTGTGCCCCTAATGGCACCTTTTCCGCATACCTCGTCATCGAAAGTAAAATAAAAGTCATTTTCGGCCCACCCTACTGTTCATGTCAAATCCACGTGTCCATAAATCAATCGTCATAGATTATGCTTGCTTGTCACAACCATGCGAGAATAAAGATCAGATAGCGTTTCGAATGAGGGATGGTTTATTATTGTTATTCAAAAATCGATTTAAAAGATATGAGGGACTTTTTGTGGGGATTGTATCTCAGGCATAAACGTAAATTTTCCAATACCGAATGCTGTAAAAGTTTTTCAAAATCAAAAGTGACAAAAACAACAGCTTTGAAGTTTAATATTTTTAATTTAATATTGGCATCACACACTCATGCACATTCATATACTCTCTCTCTCTCTGTCTGATCTTCTTTGGTAAAACTTTCCCCGCATTAACGCGTGCGTCAGGTCTTCTCTGATCTTACCAAAATAGGGGTGTTAGGTAAGATAACAATAAGGGGAAGAATAATAAGGAGCATTTTGAAGCGTATCAAACAACCGTGGAGCGATGTTAATTTCATATAGTACATAGTTTAGTTGAATATGTCAAATGGATATAGCAAATGCAAGTTTTAAATTGAAAACTTTTCACCCACAACCCATCTACCTTTTTTTAACTGGAACTGTTCGCGAGTGCTAGGCGCGGCTTTCATGAACAGACAGTGAAAGGTTTGTCCCAATTTCCTTCGGGGCTTGGAAAGTTTATTACACAAACACATTATCAATATTGCTATAACGTTCATTTAACTGGAAAAATAAATTCTACAAGTTTTATTTCGCAATTGAAGGGTTTGAAGGATAAAGGGGTATGTTATTAAAAAAAAAAAAAAAAAAAAAACTCGGGATAATGGTAAGCAATGGATACAGATAAGCAATGCGTCGTGATCATTTGACCTAAGTATTGTAAACCACGTGGCATAAAGGGCATAAACACACGAACTTCAATGAAACCTCATTAAAATATCGCATGGTGTAAGGTCCGGAGAGTGCGGTGGCCACAAGTGAAGATCTTCGTTAGAACCTCGTAAAATTCGGGAAGCTCGTTATATTACTTGTTATTGAACTTCTATCAGATTATTAAGAGGTCTCTCATCTTGTGTTGTTGTTTCATGCCCCCTGGTCCAGTGCTCTTAGAACAAGTCCATGACATCATGTTCCAGAAATATGCTGGTAAGAAGCTTTAATTTCAACTGAGGATCTACAGGGGAATTTGCCATACACCCTAAAATCTACAGGGTGTATAGCAAAGGACTCTCTGATTTCAAAATTGAATACCTCGAAAACAAATGAAGATTCTGAAATTAAAAAAAGGTATGTCTATTGTAAAAGCCCTAAAAATCATGTGCAGTAAAAATTAGTAACAATAGGTGCCAACAGATGTCGCTGAAACTTGTAATTGCAATACGAGTACCTCTAAATAGCGTTTTGAAGGTTGGAGCGATCATTTCTGGCGATGAAACTTGAAAGGAGTGTTAAACTAACTATACTTCTGAACAAGAAGTAGTTTTTTACAGGAATTTGAAAGGTTAGGCTACGGTTCTACGTTTATGTCTGGCCGTTTCTCTTTGTTGCCGTAGGGCATATACAATTCCTGTGAAAAATGTGAGCTTATGGATGAAATCACATTTTGTGCATTGAAAAAGGTGTTTCTTGAAACGTCGAAATACGTGTCTACAGTATGCCTGTACATTTGTGCTTTTCAAAGATGTATTATATTTTTTCATTTTTAAGCACAAAGGTACGGTGCTTATGAAGTATTGTACAAAATATTGATCATAAGTATCATACATCTTTACGAACCATTTTATAAAAGAAAAAAAATGTTACATAAATTACAATCGCGTCAAATTCTTTTGAGACACATCTATTAACAAGAAATTGCATTTGATCATTTCTTTTAAAGAGTTAAGAGCATTAAGACTAAATGATAAAAAAGCGTAAATTGAGTTTCAGGAGTGTGAAATGCGGTTAAAATGGTCAAAAGATCATTTATTTTTTATTCACGAAAAGTTTAACAAATTGCAGTTGAAATGATTTACTAATTCTTTCCCGCTCTTTTTTCCACCATTCTGAAAGATTTAAATGATTGTCATGTTTAAAAGATTAAATTCTGAAACAATTTAATTTTGGGTTTCTATTTGTGGTTGAAGCGCATTAGGAAAAATATTGATAAGTCGCAGATAATTTTTTCAAGCTTTATTTTCAGCGGAAACCAAATACAGCCGAACCCGCTTATTGGAATAGCCATTTTGCCATGAAAAAATATTCTAATAAGCGGGATATTCCATTATCAGGGATGAAAATAATGCATTTCAATGGTTTGGTACATTGAAAATGTATTACATTAAGCGGGATATTCCTTTAAGCGATATTCTAATAAGCGGGCTCGACTGTATGCAAACTGTCACAATAAACTTAAAGTAAAATAGCTGACGAAAATCTCCATGAAAACAAAGAAGAAATAAAGAAAGAAAAAACAATTCTTGACATCTCGAAGACAAATAATGTTTTTCGCAATGACGAATTGAGATAGGTGTGTGTGTGTGTGTGTCTACTCTTTTACATGAACGCCTATTATGTCCTGCATAGAACGAAGGAGCAAGGGCAGCGGACGTCCCGGAAGGTAGTGCTGCTGATTACACGACGGACGTCTGAGGTCCTAAAAGAAAACGAATAGTAATTTGTATTGCTCAAACACAGATAATTGAAATAAATTAATTATGTACGTGAGCTTAGGTATGTAATTTAATTACTGTTATAGCCCGTAAAAATGAGCTCCAAGGGAGCTTTAAAATCACTTCGTCTTAACCGCTGTTCGTCTTATCCGAGGAGGACTAAGCAAAAAACAATATGACGGGAATTGGAAATGTAGTTCATCATAGCAATAGTTCATTTTAAGCTTATTTGAATGAACGAGCTTAGTCAAACCTCGTTAATTCCAACTCGCTGAAAACGAACTATTTTTAAGAAGAACTACATCATCGATCGCCGTCCAATTTCTTCTTGCTTATTGCTGTTTGGATAGGATGAACAACTGTTAAGATGAATTGACTTGTTAATTCGAACAAACTCTAGACGAACTTTCGCTAAGACGAACTACATTTCCGATCCCCGTTCTATTACTTATTGCTTATTGTTGTTCGGATAAGACGAACTACTGTTAAGACGAATTGACTGGTTGATTTGAACACGCTTAAAACGGACTATTGCTAAGACGAACTCCATTAACGATTCCCGTCTCCCTGCCTGTTGTTTACTGTTGTTCGGATAAGTTGAACCTCGGTGAAGACGAATCGATTTTAAAGGTCTCTTGGAGTTTTTTAATGAGGTTCAACTGTATTATACTATATTAATTACTATAGGAATAGAGAATTTGTGTGAATAATGTTTCGTTCTTTAAGAGGAATAACGGGATTAATAATAGTTCTACGAAAGTAGCATACTCTATAATAATATTAAATCTTCATGTATATAATAGGTAAGAACAACTATAATATTGTATATGTAAATAATCAACTCGTAATTGATTGATTTAGTAATAAAATAAGAATTTGTTTTCTCAAATAATCCATTTAAGTTTATCTGTTTCTTGTTCTCCGAATGACTACTGCATGGTTTGAACAAGAATAAACAAGATGGATCTAAAACCGCGTTGACAATATCTAATATAATATATATGTTTTAAGTTTAGTTAGTCACTTTAGTTTTCTTTTTCTTTTAAACGTGTTGTTCTGTAGAACGTGATGTCAATATTTAATAGTTGCAAGAACAATGGCTTAATTAATCCTTATTTTAGCTTTAAATGTAGTTAATTTGTAAGAAAAAAATTTAACTTTTTTGCTTTCTTCTAAATCTTTTACGCTTTTTCTAAAAAGTTTGGATTTCCGAAGCACTTAAATCGAAAGTATTTTACGCAGCGCAGGTATTTTTATCCCTAGAATTTTAATATATTTCTTTTATTTAGTGAGATGAAATATATTTATTTGGCTACTAAAAGCCCCTTTTAAGAAAGATGCTCTATCCTTAAAATTGGGCTGCTCACTTCCATTTGAGTGCAAAACCAAACACACTAAAATGTGAAAATACATGCTAAAGCCCTCATAAGATCCTGAACACAAAATAATTCGTTGTCGAATTGATTTCAGCTCACGAAAAGTGAATTAGAGTATTTATTTTTTTCCCCTTTTATATATTTTATTTGAAAGAGAACATTTGCGATGGAAAATTTTAAAGAAAGATCTATTCATTTAACCTATCTTTATTTAAAATATTTTTTTTAGTTTATAGACCATCAAGTGAGTAGGATTATGTAATTATATTATTACTAATACTCAATAGACGTTAAAAAAAAGCATGTAGTATACAACTAAAAATATTGCGACCCTTAGAAAAGTCACATTTTTACGGACACTATTTTTTCAGTAAGTGTTTTTACGTAAAATTTTGGCTATAACTGACATAATATAAAAAAAAATTAAATCACATATGCATTTAGGGGATCAGCAATAAATAGAAGAAGAAAAAAAGTTTTCATCCTCCATCATAAATATCTTAAAATAATCTATAACCTTTATAAATTAGTTTACAACTCTTGTATGAACTTTCGTAAAAGTATCACTAATAGTTTTGAAGGTATGAGCATTTCATTCAAAAATACCAATTTCATTAGCCAGTTTTTTGTCTCGTAACGTACAGAGTTTTCTGTAAAACCTTACCAAACTTTCTGAAAACTAGACGGTATGAAAGTATGGAAAGGAAAACAAAAATATAGAAAACTCGACCGTTTTTAATGATCATCGGAAGCGCAATGAATCATAAGGGATTCGTCACAAATAATATGTTTAAACCACGAATCACACCTAGCAACACTGAACGATTACAATCAGTTGTTTCCAATTTGCGAGCGAACCTTTAAATTCGGCTCATTCGATTAAAAATATTTTAACAGTTTTCATAATGTTCAACGGACTTTTTTGAAGCTTTTTTTTTTCATTGCAAAAGCACTTGCTTTTGCAGAAAACTTTTAAGTTGAATACACTTAAGTTCAATGAGAATTCTTTCAAGTTGCCACATTTACTTGGCTGTAACATTTTGAAAGTTACAAATTACCTTGCACGCATGCGCATGAGAAATTAATTTGCTCTACATGTGTTACACGTGTTAAGCTAGAGAAACTTCCCAAGAACTTCTAAAAAACTTTGATTGCGCGGTCTTACTCCACCATGTTCATGTGAAAATTTTGAAAGACAGAATACATCTTCAATCATAACTTTGTGCCTGATATACGTTGTTTACTCTTGTTACGTTGTTAAAAAGCGCTTTATTTATATTTCAAAGAGGGAAAATACTCCTGACAAAATATTCGAGGCGAATTGTCGTTACTCAATGCGCAAAATACGTTTACGGAGGCGTTAAAAATATCTCTGACAGCGACAATTCCAAAAAGTAGTCGATTGTATCCAATGCATCACTGTCAGATGCCCAAACGAAACAAAGTTTCCGAGTTAACTAGCGGTTATTAGCAAGTCGAAGGGCACGGGCTAAAGCAGAAAAGCTAATTAAAGTGATGCGGTCGTTACAAAGAAGCTTTGGCAGTGATTAATGACAAACGAGTCGAAATTTGCGTTACTCATATTATTAGCTCTCTTTTTAAAGTAATCGATTCGTTTTCATTTCAGTACGCTACATATTTTAACTTTACTTCAATAAATTATTAGGCATTATGCAAAAATAGTCATATAAATCTTAAAGGTAATTTTTGTACAGCTGAGTCGAGTAATATCGGAAATGTAAGAGTTTTGGGACTTAAATGTGTTTCGAATGCACCCGGTTATACAGAAAGTGTACTGAAATACGCTTCAACTATTGGCTCCTTAGAAAGAAAGTGCACACATTTGAGAGCAGGTTGGGGAAAAATTTCAGAACAGATTGTGGACATTTTTGAGAACAGATTGTGGACATATTTGAGAACAGATTGTGGACATATTTAAGAAGACATTGGGGACAAATTTGAGAACAGATTGTGGACATATTTGAGAACAGATTGTGGACATTTTTGAGGATCAGATTGCGGACATTTTTGAGAACAGATTGTGGACATATTTGAGGACAGATTATGGACATATTTGAGAACAGATTGTGGACATATTTTAGAACAGATTGTGGACATATTTCAGAACAGATTGTGGACATATTTTATAACAGATTTCGGACATATTTGAGAACAGATTGTGGACATATTTGAGAACAGATTGTGGACATAGTTGAGAACAGATTTTGGAAACTTTTCTGAGCAGATGCAGTACACATTTAAGCCTATCAGCGAAACTCTAGTTTTCTTTGCTATAGCTGGGAGATGGGAGGGGCGGGGTCCGAGAAGACTCTCGATGGAAACATGTTTCTCAAATCGACATTAACCGTTTAAAAGAGAGTGATAGAAATAACTCTTTTTGTTAATCTTAAAGTTTTAATTTTAACAGCGTTCGTTAACTGCCAGTCAATAGCATCCTTTAGTGTGATACTAATAGAAATCGTATTCATCATTATTAATTGACTTTATAAAGGACGGAATTCCCGGGGCGAAGATCTTTTGCTCGGTGGTGTACATATGCCTTTTTACACATTGCAATTGGTTTGGCACATACAATACTGTAAAAATTAAAGACTTCACAAAAATATGAGTGCGTTTTAAATGTTAGAAAAAGTGTCCCACTATTAGTTTAATGTAGGACGTCCAAAAAAGGGAATAAGTGTCAGTGCTAAAGAAGTGTTCAAAGCGTGTGATGAACAAAATAAATGCTTTGAGGTCTCAATGCTCAAAGTATGTGTTGAGATATGCAGTCTGTAACAATTTGAAAGAAGCCCAAAAGTTGTAGTGTGGCTGGACTCGTTAGCGTAAAAACTTTTAACTATATATATATATATATATATACAGGGTGTCCACTCCAATCGTGGACCAATAGCTAATTTCTAAACCGTTAGAGATAAGCATATAGTTTATTTAGGAAAAAATTACCAAATTACGAAAGGAATTTTGGGTCTATTCAATGTTTTTCAAAAAATCAAATTTTGAAAGAGTTAAGAAATTTAAATTTTTACACAGCACCCCAGTTCTATCAATCATATTTAGTAAAGCATTCTTGACACTGTAACGTTTAAAACTAAAAAAAAAAAATCACTCTTCTACCACAAAAATTGACCGAGTTATGACGTTTTGAAACATCAAGATTTTGAAAAATCAAGATTTTGAAAAATCAAGATTTTGAAAAATCAAGAGGAAGCGATCTCTCGATGACGTCATGAAACAATGCAAAATCTTGATTTTAGTTTTAAACGTTACAGTGTCAAGAATGTTTTACTAAATATGATTGATTGATAGGACTGGGGGGCTGTATAAAAATTTAAATTTCGTAACTCTTTCAAAATTTGATTTTTTGAAAAACATTGAATCGACCCAAAATTCCTTTCGTAATTTGGAGATTTTTTCCTAAATAAACTATATGCTTATCTCTAACGGTTTAGAAATTAGCTATTGGTCCACGATTGGAGTGGACACCCTGTATATATAAATCCATATGATATAAATGAATATAGGTGTGTGTGTGTGTGTGTGTGTGTGTGTTTGTTTCTCAGACAAACCTATAGTTTACGACGGATCTTTGATACATTTGGCACAGGGAACTATTGATGCTCATTAATTCACAAAGGGGCTTTTCGCAGAAACTCAGTGAAACGGAATACTTACACGTTTTTATAACAGTGGCTGAATTTTCGGAACTAAAAAAAAAAACGAGGCATAAAATTGCTCTTTTCTACACGCTGACGGTAAATTTCACATTATTTTTTTCTTTTATTTGGGCATGTTGGGCCTAAACATTAGGGTGGGGCGAAAAATAGAAAGTTTTTCAGATCAACTTCTAATAGTTGCCAAAAGTTGTCTTTGGTGATAGTAAGCTTTTGTGCAAAGTTTGAGAAAAATCGGTTAATATCTTCAGGGGGCGCTGCGATCGCAAAGTTTTACCATAGCTTTGTTACTGATTTTATGGTTAAAATATCAACAAGAATGCCTTTAGCTAGTCTCTTTGAGTTTTTTTTACTCAAAATATGTTTTCATGCATTAAAAGCCTATAAAATAACTCATAAACATTGTTTTATATGATATATTTATATTTTTAAAAAAATCACTTTTTTTCACGTTTTTGTTTCTTTTTAAATGCTTGAAATATAAATATATCATATAAATTAATTTTTGTGAGTTATTTCGTATGCGTTGAATGCTTGAATATATCTTAGGAGTAAAAAAAAATGCAAAGAGACTAGCTAAAGGCATTCTTGTTGATATTTTAACCATAAAATCCCTATAAAAGCTATGATAAAACTTTGCGATCGCAGCGCCCCCTGAAGATATTAACCGATTTTTCTCAAATTTTGCACGAAAGCTAACTATCACCATAGACAACTTTTGGCAACTATTAGAAGTTGATCTGAAAAACTTTTTATTTTTCGCCCCACCCTACTAAACATGCGTCACTTGACACAGCTTTTATTTTCGACGTAGTTTGTATAGCGCCGCTAAAAGCAAATAAATTGTAAAAACTTAAAGGGGGGTTCAGTGAATTTAAGTTTAAATTAATTGTGTTTCTATATTCCGTAATAACTTTTCTTCTGTTTTTTTTTTCTTTTTAAAACAATTTTATGCATATTTATTTTATCTCTTGTTTAAAGCATGTTCAAAGAGTACGCGGTTTTTATTCATCAAGAAATGATATAGATATTGTCTTGACACAAACTGCTTCCAAGCTGGCGTTAAATTACGATTTGGGGAAACTGAAGGCGCTGGGAGTTTGGGAGGGGGGGGGTGAGGTGGAAGCGGCATGAATCAGACAACTGTGACATATTTACTGGCTTTCATTCCCTCCAGAAAATTTTCTGGAAAAAAATGGAATAAAAACGATTCTTCTATATGCTTCTTGTTGAATTTTACCCTCGAAAGTTAGATCAATATTCCCCTGGTTTCAGGAAGTGTCTTCCCTGATCCGGATTTAAAAAGAAGCTGTCGTGAATATTTTTTTGTTTAAATCTCTTTATTGCCTTAACAGATTACGTATATACAGAACTGTAAGGAAATTTCTAAACGTCGTGTCCCAGCTAAAAACATACTGCAAAAATCTGTAAAAATAAATTTATTTTTTTAAAGATTTCTGCAGATTTTTAGATGGTAGGAATAATCAGCATTTTTTCTTCAATATAATCTGCAGAATCTATTTTCAGAAAATGCGAGCTTATTTGGAATATTTTTTCTTCAGAATATCTGCAGGTAAGAATCTGAAGAAAATTTGAGCACATTTGAAACATACTTTCTTCAGCAAATATGCAGAAAATCGTTAGAAGAAAAAAAAAGCAGAAAATTAGCGTATTCGGAGCGCGCTTTCTTCAGAAAATCTGCATATAAAAACTGCAGATTTTCTACAGAAAGCATGTTCAAAATATGCTCTAATTTTCTGCAGATTTTTTTTTTTTAACAGCTGGGAAGGAATCCTCTCAAACCAGTATTAAAGGAAAACATACAGGGGCGCCGTTTGAATGACATCAATGTTCTGAATCATTGAACTTCTTTATGTATATTCCTACATAATAAACTTAAAAAAATGTTTTAATCCTAGAACTAAATTCGTAGTAATCAATTTGTTCATTAAAAAGATTTTTTTAACTGTCAAAGAAAAGCTAATATGCTATAATTTTGAAATTGTATTACAAAAATAGTGAAATTTTATTTTTCAAAAAATTGCACTATATGTGTTTTACAGATAAGTATAAAAATCGATGTTAAAAAAAGTCGGCCAAATATACATATTGAAGAAAATATGAAAAAATCATCAAAACTATAGCTACCTTTAGCTCACTTACCTTTTTGTTGTTTAGTAGGACAGGGAAGTAATGTCGTTTTTTCCCCCAAACAAATAAGTTGTTAAAAGTTGTTGTTTTAAATCAACGATGTGTAATGCCATCGTTATCAAGAGCCTTTTGCCACCTAGTAGTAAATTTTAAATCCCGGATGGACAAAGAAAGAAAGATTTTTGAATCAAAATATCCTTAAATGGCATCTTGGATACAAGGCATATTTGATTATTTTTTTTCATTTATAGATCGTAATAAAGGGATAACAGATGGTGCAATGTCAGGTGAATATTATGGTGAAAGCAGTCGGATTTACCTTTTTTCCGATCGCTGAAATACTTTCTATCGCGCAAAAGCTTGAAAATTTGGCTTGTATCCAAAATGGCATTTCAAGATATTTTGCTCCAAAAATCATTTTTTTTAAAATCTATATCCGGGATATAAAATTTACTACTAAATAGTGACAGGCCTTTGATAACTTAATAACGAGGATAGTTACATCGTTGAGTTAAAATAAAATTTTTTTAACAACTATGATTTGTTTGAAAAACGTCCCTTTCGGGTTCCTCTAATATTTGTTAGTTCTTAACCTTTTATTATATACTAGCGGTACCCGCACGGCTTTGCCCGTGGTATAAAATTAAAATTTCATTTGTAAAATAATTGATATAGCAGAAAAAATGCTCTATTTTAGTTGTAATTCAACTATAATTCCTTCAAAATATGATATAAAAATCTGGTATGGACCCCACGCTACTTAATTTTATGTGTAAATTTTTTAGTAGATGCCTCAAGTGCTAAAATAGTGCTTGGAATGAGCAAGATAACAGTTCAAACATTTATATCTCTAGTTTGCCGCGAAAGAATGCAAAAAAAATGTTTTACAATGATTAATCTCCTAAATATCGCCGATTTTAACATCATTCAGTGGATTTTTCGCAAAATATCGCCAAATTGAGTCCAAATATAAAAAGAAAACAATTTTTTTCGCCAACTTGGTGATATGTCGCCAAATTGGCGGTAAATGCTTGACGACCAAAAGCTTGGCGATATATTGCCAAGTGGTCGGGCCAATTCATATCACTTTTGTCTGCATTGAAATGAACACTGATTTACTCCATAAAAGGGGTAAAACACCCCCTTGGAACATTCGAATGCAACCCCAAAGAAAGATGCACAAAAATAAGCCAAAAGAGAAAATAAGAACAATTTTGTTGCTCACAGAAACCAACAGAAATCTTGCCAAAGTTTAAAAGAAGAAGAAAGTTTTATTTCCTAGCTTTAAAAAACAAAACGAACGATGCAATAACGCAATTCATACGATATTTGGTTAATCTGTGCTTTAGGTACCCTTTTCTCGCTAAATGGGCGATAGCCGCGCCAAGCGTGGTAACCCTGGCTATTTTGCGTAGTTTCTCTCAGAGCTTTCACTTCCGCGAGACACGCAAAAACGCGCCAAGTAATGTCCCAAAGCATTTTCACCCGGAAAAGACAGGGTTGCCAGAGAATTGAAACAAAAATACTACGCCTCCTCTAAAAAAATATTACAAAGTAATACTGTTTCCAAACGTTGCCAAAATCAATGTTGCCGAAATGCGAAATCTATGAAAATGAAAAAAAAAAAAAAAATCCGCCAAATCTTTTAATTAAGTCATTAGTATATTGGAAACAGGGTTGCCGGAAAAGTACTACGCTCCTTATTTGGACCGAAAAAATATTACCGTAGTATCAAAAATACTACGTCTGGCGACGCTGGAAGAAGAACGAAACAAAAATAGGTATGAACACATAAAAATGGTAACATGAAAAGTTGATTTCCGTTGATAAAATAATTCTTTTCATCTCTCTTTTCAAACAAATTTTATTATCGAGCTGAACCATTTTAGAATCGTTTGGCTTGCTTTACTGAAGGTAAGCCTTGAATTTCGGGATTCTAAAAACAATCATTACAGCTCTCCTGATGATCGTAGAACCTTCGAAAAAACTTCATTTTGTGCAGAAAATTCCAAGCTTTCGAATGACATAAGACTTGAAAATGTGTGTGAAATATTTCTTCCCTATTTTATCGATTTTCCATTAAGAATTCGAATAGAAAAAGAACGAAATGGAATTTTCGAAAAATCGCTTCGAGGTGCAAAACTACATGCTACAAACTAATTTTGTACCAAGTGGCATGAAAATCGACCGAACGGTTTTGGCGCTACGCGCGTAACAGACAGACAGAAGGAAAGACAGAGGACAGAAAGAAAGAGAGACAAACCTTCAGCTTTATTATTAGTAGAGAAAAACCTATCATATTTAAAACTATTCACTTCAATTGCACTATCTACCTTTCTAAACATAAACAACTTTTCATTTTAGTCTTTTTAAAAAGTTATTTTTTGTTCCTTATTCTCATTATCGATTAGATTTTTTATTACGGTAAAAGCTTTAAAACTAGTGATGCTACTGATTTTGCATGTATAATTAATAAAAATATTTCAGTACCTTGTTTCTTTTTAAAATATTCATTGAGATGTAAAAATTAGAAGATGCAACGCGTTAAGATTTTACTCATACCCATCTTTAATTAAATACTAATTAAATACTAATTTTTGGATCTGCCGATTCTTTCTATTTTAAAAATATACATTAATGCAACAAATTTGAAGTAGATATATTCAACATTAATTTTTTTTCATGAAAAAAAGTTTACTTTTATAATTAAAAGTGGTTCTGTTTTGAGAATCAAGTTTTCTTCAACATAGCTATTTTTTCCCGGTTTTTCCTCTCCACATTTGCATACAAATGAAATTGATCCGTTCTTTTTTTCCTCCCTTATTTTCTCCTTTATGTATTCATTTTCAAGGAGCAATAGTTTGTGTAAGGCTTTCAAAACAGGAAAAAGGATCTTTTTCAAAATTCATTTTCTCTCTTTTTTGAATTTTTCGTTTATTATTGTTTTTATGTAAATATTTTCGTACCTTTTCCTGAACACAAAGCTTTTTAAATTTTCGATAACTTTTTTATGCATTGTTTCAGATTTATTATTAACTTAAAATGAGCTCTAGTGTTTTTTCGTTTTTTAAAAGTGTTCTGGAGTTTTTTTTTATTTATTACTTGTATTGTATTATACAAAACCCGTTGTAGTTTGAAGATTTATTAAAATGTAGCTTATTATTGAGAAAAATAATTTATTGAAATAATTGTGGATAGATTATTTTACGGTGGAAAAAATAGCTTCATTATTTTGATTATTTATTACTGTTTAATATCATTGCTTCTTCAAAACTTTTCCTTGACTTCTTTCTTCGGTTTGCAAAGCTGTAGAGCTGCAAGCATTATTCAAACTTACAACCGTTTATATTTTAAAACGTTCTTCACAATTTTTAAAGTAAGAAAATGTTAAACAATAGTACCAAAAGAAAGAGAAAATATTTATGCGTCTGATAGAATGTGCTTGAAACTTCCATGTTACACAGAACTCGAATTTTAACGTGTTTTAGCAAATGCAGCTAAGCCTAAAATTTACGCAATCGGAAACCAATGTCTTTGTTGGCCGACAAGGAACGAAAACTCAATGATTTAAAATCTTTATCTGCTGCCAGTTTCCATTTGTTAACAATTAAAATATTTGTAGTTTATTTTAGTGCAAGTATTTTCAATTTTCCCTATTAATTCTGCATTTGCGACTAGCAAATTTTACTAATAGGGATTATTTTTCCCTTTTCATGTTAACCCTGTCTTCTCAAAAACAAATAAATATATTTCAATTTAAAATGCTTTCTTCCCATAAGCGAAACTCGTTTCCGTATAAGGTTGGCAATCAGGGTCGGGTTTTTTTTTGAATTCTTAATTTAATCTTAGTGCTTGTTTAGGGAGCTTATTTCATTCCAATGAATTCCTGCCCGCTGCGGAACTGTGAGCAATGAAACAGTTGATACAATGAGAATGTAGCGTCGGTTGAACAACGCAAAAATTACCCACTTTCCTTTTATACGACTAAACTATTTGTTTATACGACCCCCCAGTAAAATAGTAATCAACTGATATATGATACAAACGTGCTCTGAACAAGAGATGGAGGACCTTGGTGGAAAACGGAAAAGTTCCTAATTTTCCAAGAAAGATAGCAGTGGCTCTGATATAGCTCAGTGATAGATTCCTCATTCTTTGTGTGACTCGAATCTACCAACGACATTTCAACATTTAAGTACACTTTAAAAAATGAATGTTGCTGTTTGGGGAAAATATACGTAATTTTATAGCAATAAACTGTCAAAATTGCTAATTTTACAGTAATAAGTTTATTACCGTGCATTTTACAGTTTTAAACTGGAACTTCTGCTGCCAGTATTATATTGTTGATTTTACAGTTTAATACAGCTAAATTTTACGTCAATAAACTTCATTTCATTTCACACTCCAGGGTCCCCCGTACCTACCACAGCTTCGTGGTTTAACCGGGATAGGGCCCTGAAGAGCGCTCTGTTCTTAATTTTGAACCAGAACCTAGGGTTGAGCAAACCCTAGGCCCAGCACCCCCAAAGGTATCGTTTCACTTGGAGGACTTTGTGACCACGACATTTTTAACGCCTCCCAGCCACCATTAATCAAGTCGGTGGATCTTTGATCGGCTGGGATCGAACCCGGGTCCCTCCGGACACGAGTTCGATGCCTTACCGATCGGGCCACACGTCAATAAACTGCAAAATTGCTAATTTTAGAGCAAAAAACTGTAAAAATGCTAGTTTTACAGTTTATTACTGTGCATTTTACAGTTTAAAATTGGAACCTTGGCTGTCAGTATTATACTGTAAAAACAACAGTTCTTTTCTTTGCAATGTAGTATCGCACTTTCCAATTATGAAGACATTTCTAAAAAGGTACTTCTGAGCTCTGTAACTAATGGCCTAAGCGCTTAAGTTCAGCTTGCGCAATCAATTAACCCATTAATGCCGGTTGGTACAAAAATATACCAAACCGGAAAAAATATATAACTTGTCTTTATATGGCTCTTTCAGTCTAACAGTTGTGCAGTTTTCATGTTAGCTAAAAACAGAAAGGAAAATATATATAGGTGTTGCATCCTTGTTGAAAACATGTGAAATAATAGGCTTCAAGCTTGAATGAATGATTATTCCATCAGCATGCTTCTTCCATCAAAAACTAAAAGCTAACTTTTGCATACATTTTAATAATTTGAAAAAAAGTTTTAAGATGGAATCATGATTGAAAGAGTCTATTGGATACAAACATGGTTTTAAAAAGTTGTTTTTAACTTTTTTTATGTTGTAAATTCACTTTCACTTTCAATGGTAGAAAATTGTACCAACCGGCGAATATATAGTCTGTCTTGCTTGGGGAAAATAGAAGTGTCTCAACTAAAATTTGCATAAATAAGGGATATTTTAGTTAGTTTTCTTTTACTTTTAATATTGCAGTTAATTTATATAGCAAAGTTTATATTTTAAGTAATAAATTCAAAATTTTAGTTTTTTCTAACCTCTTTGAAAACTTCCCTCTTTTGAGACTTTCGACAAAATTTGAAAATTGTTTGAAGTCTCAAAATACGGCATTGTAGATTTGTCTACAATCCTCATTATGGACATCATGGACACAAATAATACATTGATGAAAATCAATTTTATTCAGTTATAAGCTAACGATGCTGTCCTCACCATGTGAATTTTTATTTCTTGCAGAACTATATTGCGTCTGGTTAGGCTGATATTGTACTTGCATTGCTAGAAAAATACAAAATACTGCGGGAAACTTCTGCTGTCGTGGGTAAATTTGCTTGTATTCTTATACTAAAAAAACTTTCTAAAAGAGTATTGTTGCGACTTATCCATCGAGAGGGAATAGACGATAGGTTGAATCACTGAATGCAAGAAATGAAACGAAAAATCACAAATACAACCAAGACTATCATATAAAGATAGTTATTGCGAAATAGAACGACAGTGCTTTTGCTGCAGTTTCAAGCATTGAAGTCTATAAAGACACCATATAAATCAGGCAGTAGATGGAGTTCTTCTAAAAAGAAAAATATTTGTTCCTATGCCATAGCTATTGAAATCGTGTAACAAGTGCATCGATGGAGTATACCTGCTTGGTACAAATCATTTCCATCCTGAGTGCAGTAAAAGTTTTCTGGTTGATTCTATTGAATGAATATCTAGTTCAATTTTTTTTAATATACCTAAATTTTTTTATAATAATTTTTCCTTTAAATTTTAAATGGTTCATATTTGATAGTATTTTACTTTGCAAATTGAACTATAGAATTATTATTTTTGAGTAAATCTAATTTTGCAATTATTACAATGAAAAAATAAATCCTAAATTGATCTAAAAATGTGATCGGACTATTCAAACGTCGGTTGGTACAAAAATCTGCCATTAAAATAAAAATAGTAAATGATACGGCAAAAATAATTTTTATGTATGATTCACTTACTAGACATATAATGAACAAATACAAATAAAATTATTAAAATTTATTGATTTTTTTCGAAGTCGGCATTAATGGGTTAATAGTAATAAAAATAATCATAATAATAGCAAAAATAGTAACAATAACAACAACAATAATAATAATAATAAACACTCACAAGGGAATAATAATCATGCTATTCCCTCAATAAAGTGGGAAATGATGAAAATGAGACTTGAATCAAAAGCAAATGAAATCATCTGCTCCTCTTTCCATAAATTATTTCTCACAGCATTGAAAAATCTTAAAGATAGATTCTAAATCGATTAAATTTATGAATAAGGAGCAATATAAAAACGATGGATGATGTTCAAAGAAGGTTTTTGAGCGCTCTTAAAGAATGGATTTTACTGAATCTGCTGGCAGTTATTGCCATTGGAAAAGCGAAAAGATTCGGCCTAGAACAAATTAGTGAGAATCTGAGAATTTTGGGGACATTTACTATTTAATAAAGACAGATAGTTTACTTCTGGTTGTATCTATAGAGGATTGATTCGGATAGTTTATTCCGGCTCATAAGTTTGAATCGAATATAATATTTAAACGAATTAATTCAAAGCCGAGTTTTATTCCTATACTTTTGTTTTAAGAAAGGTAAACTTTTAATGAGATGTACAAATGAAAAACTAAAATTAAAAATTAAAAAAAAACCCGACTAAGCCTTAAACTATAAAATCAATTACAGGTATTTTATTTGTTAAAAAAAATAGAAACTGGCAACTGATAAACATTTTAATAAGTTATAAGAGTTTGCTTTCCTTGTCTGCCAACAATGAAAACGGTTCCGATCGCGTGAATAAAGGCTAAGCTGCATTTGCTAAAAAAACGCTATTACTCGCGTTCTACAGAACATGGAAGATCCAATTACATCGTATCAGACGCAGAAAAATTTTCTCTTTCAATTGGTGCTATTTTTTATTTTTTTTCAAGTTTTGAAGTATGTTTTCACTGCTAAAATCCCGAAAAACCTTTCAAAGGTTTATCTTCATTAGTTAATACCATCCGAAGACGCAACCTAGCTAAGAACACTCTCGATCAACTCCCCCTTCGAAGAAAAAAAATTTAAAAACAGTACACAGATACACATACACGTCAAACACATAACCCACCTTCCTTTGTGTGTTGGAGGTTAAAAACTAAAAGAGCATTAAAATGCCTGCAAATACCAAAAAATGAAAGCAACTTCAACTAATCAGTCATTATGATCTTTAAATTAAAGAAAATATTACTT